>JAODAL010005307.1:0-145308 GCA_025379985.1 Phyllomedusa bahiana
AAAAGAGCTATTTTTTCAGTTATTCCAGACAAAACTTGCAGCGAAGGTTCCAAACAGAAACCTCTGAAGCAAACCAGGAATGTACAATGGGAAGTTGCGAGAGTTCTCTGTTTCAGATTTGAATGTCATTTATTAGTTGTTTTCAAAGTATTCAAGAAAAAACTTCTTCCACAATGAATACACTTTATGCCATTCCCCTTGTTCTGAAGAGTAGTCTGAAGCAGCAGGTGAGACTCTTTAGCACGTATCATTTGTATTTGGATGTATTGATACTTCTGATCCTAGATACTCGAGAAGGAAAGATAATAGCTGGTCTGTTAGGTGTAATGCTGAAAATAAAAATGTTTGGGCTGCTTTTCACACGGAATAAAAGACATGACCATCATCTCCCTACTCCCATAAGCCTGCTCGTATTTAAATGGGATTTGCCAAGACGCCAGTTACCTACCTCCTGTCAGCACGGGAGCAGGATATATACAAATCATGCTGAGTCATGAAGCTGCAGGGGAGAGATGGAGGGGGTGAGTGGGGAAGTGAGGAATCCAAGGAGCGTCTCAAAACTTAAGTAAAATTTAATAAACAGAAACAACAGTGGATTCTCAAATACAGCAAGACAGCCTCAACAGCACTGTCTACCCGGTCCCTTAAAAGCCCCTTTCATTTTGCTGTCATCAGATAAGAAGTGTTTCACGCAAGCACGGCCTGTCAGCTCCTGGGTCGTGACTAGGGAAAGCTTTGAGTAACTAAGGGGGATTGAGAAATGCTATAGCTCTCAGAGTTTTCACTTTTTTTAATCACATATATTTAGAAAAGTGATTAAATACCCATTTTGGAGGTTCCCATGTCAACATTACATGGTGGCAAAACCCCTTTAAGAAGGGATTGCTTACATTCCCCACACAGCAGATAAAGCAGAGCTTTCTGATACACTAAAAGATAAAGCTGACCATAGACATGAAATAATGTTTCTTTCTGCTTTTCCCAGTTGCTGTACATAAAAAGGTATGATTGTCTTAAACATGTACAGCTTACATAGTGATCCTTCAAGTGAGGGCTTGTTCACACGAAGTTTTCATTCCGTGTTACGAGTGCTTTTTAGATCCGTCTCAGGGACCGACAGGACAGACCAAGAGACAGATGTAAACAATTAGCAGTGAGTTTATCACTGCGGTCTATGAGGAAGACGCAGCGGCGTTCACATGAGAGATCGCCGCTGCGTGTTTCCATAGCGCAGCTCGGGTCAGTCTTTGAAAGAATTGACATGCACGTTAGTGCGGCAGCGATCTCCTACCAGCCGGCTCCGGGAACTGAAGATCACTTCCCGGAGCCGTCTGTGACGTCACAATGCCCACAATGCATTGTGGGCATCGTAACTGACAGTTGTCATGGCGACCAGTGCATAGCAACAATGCTATGTACTGGCCTGCCTTCTAACAGCAACCAGAAGATCTAAAGATTGCTGTTATAAATCCCCTATGGGGAAAAGTAAAAAAAAGTAAGAAAAAGTGGAAAAAAAGGAAAACACAAAAAATAAAATAAAAACACGTACACCGCCCTTTTCCCCTTTACAGACACCAAACGCCATCAAAAATAAATAAAGTACCCATATTTGGTATCGCCGCGTGCATAACGACCGGTCCTATAAATATGTCATATTAATTAACCCGTACGGTGAACGCTGTTAAAAAAAATTTGAAAAAAACAATCGAATTTTTGTTCATCCCGCAGCATATAAAACGGAATAAAAAGCAATCAAAAACTCATATAAATACCAAATTTGTACCAATTAAAACGTTAGTTCATCCCGCAAAAAAATAGTCCTTACACCTTTCTGTATACGGAAAAATAAAAAAGTTATGGCTCTCAGAAGACAGCGATGCATAAAAATTGTTTTAGACAATAAAAACACTTTTTTGCTTCAAGATAAAAAAACTATATAAATTGGTTATTGCCGTAATCGTATCGAACCACAGAGTAGAGCTAACTTGTCATGGATACTGCACAGTGAGCGCTGTTGAAAATAAAAAACACTCCTAGGATTGCAGTATTTTCGTCACCCTGCCTTCCAAAAAGTGGATTTAAAACTGATCAAAAAGTCTTGTCCTTAAAAAAATGATACCATTAAAAATGTCAACTCATCCCGCAAAAGTCAAGCCCCTATACAGCTCCGTACACAGAAAAATAAAAAAAGTTATGGCTCTCAGACTGCGACGATGCAAAAACGTGTTTTCCTTTTTGAATAAAAGTGTTTTTAATGTGTAAAAGCAGTAAAACATGAAAAAAATATACAAATTTGGGATCCCCTGTAACTAACGACCTCTGAGTAAAAAATAGAAAAATTCCCCCGAAAACCGGAAATAAAAAAAAAAAAAAATTTTTTTGGGAAAAATTTTTTTTTTTTGGGTTTTGGTAAAAAGGTTTTTTTGGGGAAAACCCCCCCCAAAACAAAAAAATAGCATATATCACTGTATGATACGACACAGTAAAGATAGAATTGTCAGATTAGGACAACATAAAAACACAATTTTTTTATAGACCTATTTCTATTGTGTAAAGTATTAAAACATAACAAAAACTATATAAAATTTATATCATTGTAATTATACAAACCCCCATAGTAAGTTTTATCCTTTTTTTTATCCCGTACGATGCGAACATTGTAAGAATGAAGGCCAAAAACAATGCGGAACTGCTTTTTTCCCCCATTTTCATAGCCCAATACTGAAAAAAAAACTATGGAACACCTGTGCGCCAAAATGCACAGTACTAACCCCTAGATGAGATCCCTGAGGGGTTGTTGAATCCAAAATGGGGCAACTTTGGAAGGTTTTCACCTGTTCTGGATTTTTGGGGGCTTCGCAAATGCGCACATGGCCCCCACAAAAATCTGCGTTCCAAAAGCCAAATAGCGCTCCCTCCCTTGTAAGCCCCGGCCATGCGCACAAACAGCAGTTTAAAAAACCCCAAAAAGGGAGGGTGTTGCCGAAATTTGGGAAAAAATTTCTGACAAAATTTTGGGTGCTTTTTTTTCCTTTTTGAAAATGAAAAAATTTTCACTAAAAATTGCAGTTTGTTGGGGGAAAAAAAAAAATTTTTTTATTTACCAGCTTTAAAACTAAAAAAAAAATTGTGAAAACCGTGGGGTCGATATAATCACTGTACCCCTGGGTAATTTCTTTAAGGGGGGTAGTTTCCAAAATGGGGGGCCCTTTTTTAGGGGTTTTTATTAAAAATTTTTGCACCTTAGGGCGCCCGCAACCTGAAATGGCGCCAAAATTTAAAAATCGAAATTTTAAAAATTTAGGGCCCCAAGGTCCAGTAGGTGCACCCCCATCTGGGGGTTGTGGTTTACCAAATGCCAATAGGCCCACATATGGGAAATTTCTGAAAACGGGCCAAAACTGGGGAATCAATATTAAGTTTTCATTTCCCCGATCACATCTAAACCCTGTTCTTGTGAATAAAGGATTTTTAAAAAATTTAAAATCTGCAAAAAAAAATTTAAAATTTGGGGAAAAAATTTTACCCCCACTTTGCTTTAAATTTCCTTTTAAAAAACCTAAGGGTTTTAAAAAATTTCCTTAAAAACTTTTTTTGAATAATTTTAAAGGGGGGTATTTTTTTAGATGAATCATTTATGGGGTTTTGGGAAAGAAAACCCGTGGAAAAAGAAGAAAAAACCCCCACTGTCCTGGGGGTTCGTTTAAAGTCCTCGGGGTTTTTTTTTCCAGGGTTTCCCTACCAAACCGGAAAAAAAAGGCATAAAAGGGTTAAATTCAGCCCCACAAAACAACAAATAAAGTTTCCTTGTGGATCACTTTTTCGTTCTGGCATTCCCCTTTTGGGGTGTTCCCCCCACAGATCAGGGCAAAGGGGCAAAAAAGTGGATTTCACCTCTGGCCGTCGGCCAAATTCTTGATGAGAAAAACCAAACCAAAACCCATTTCCCGCTCTTTCGCCTTTTAAAATAGGCCACAAGACCCGCCTGGATACATGGGAAAATCCCAACCCACCCACTCCCTTTTGGGCTGCTCCAGAAAAGCATTGGAACCCAATTTCCCCTGCCATTCCAGCGTCATACTATCAGACAAAAAAAAAGTCGTAATTTCCCAACCATACTGAACCCTATGGCATCAGGTGCTTTAAAATTACCAGATAAAAAACCCCGGGGGACCCATTCGGCCAACCCAAAAACGGCCCCCTTCCCTGCCTCCCCCACAGGGGTGGATCTAATTTTTCGGCCAATCAAAAATCACGTTAAACTGGACCTGGTCCCTAAAAAAAAAGTATATTGCAAATGTTTTGAAAAATTTTAAAATTTTCTACTAAATTTCTAAGCCCCCTTTAAATTTACGGGGAAAATTAAAAAAAAAAACAAAATTTTAAAAAAAAAATGCCAAAACCCCACCCGTTGAAAAAATTTTTTTGATGTAGTTTTAAGTATTTTGAGTGGAAAAAACTATCTTTTCCCTTTTTAAAAAGAAATTTTTGAAGTTTGAAAATGGTAATTTTTTTTCCTTTTTCACGATTCTTTGATTTTTTTCACAATAAACAAGGATTTTTGGACCAAAATTTTTACTTTTTAAAGAACAAATGTTCACGAGAAAAAAATCTCTGAATCACATGGATAGGGTTTAAGTGCAAAAAGTTTTCTCACACATGCGCATGCCGATTTCAAAAAATGGGGCTTGTCAGAAAGCCAAAAAATTGGCTCCGGCGATAAGGGGTTAACTACTTCCTTTATTGGTATACAAAACAAGAATAAAACTTTGTGCACAAATGGGACTCCTATAGCCATATGGGGGCACTTTTACTGTTTGGGGCACAAGGGGATAATTATTTATTTGGGGGATAAAAATGGGGGGTTTTTTAAAAAGATGGAATTTGTATAGAAGTGCTGTAAAGTGAGGAGTATAAAAAATGTTTGTTTTTTAAATTTTACAGTGAAGAGTTGGGCCGAGAGAAGTTTTATGGCGGCGAGCCAGATGGGAAAAAAAAAGAACAATTCACAGAACGTTCCGTAAGCCCCGGATGTTAATTTACGTAATATTATATGCTGCAAAGCCCCGTGTCAATTGGTTCCCTCTCTGTATGGTCACTTTTGCCAGTAAGATTTGGTTGTAGTATAAAGGGTTTATATTCATAAGGTGTGGGTTTATTTTTAGTCACATTGGTGGGGTTGTGAGCATGGTGTGGTGGTTTATTCCCGTATATTGGGGGGGTGGGTTTGTGGTCATGGTGTGGAGGTATTATTTAGTCACTATATGGTGGTGATATGTGGTCATGATGTTGCAGTATTATTCATTCACTATGTGGTGGGATTATGTGGTCATGGTGTGGAGGTATTATTTAGTCACTATGTGGTGGTGATATGTGGTCATGGTGTTGCAGTATTATTCAGTCACTATGTAGTGGTGATATGTGGTCCTGGTGTGGAGGTATTATTTAGTCACTATGTTCTGGTGATGTGTGGTCACGGTGTTGCAGTATTCGGTCAATATATGGTCATGGTGTTGCAGTATTATTTGGTATCTATGTGCTGGTGATATGTGGTCCTAGTAGGACATTGGTACTATTAGCCTTGGGATTCTGGTTTTGTGTAGCAGTGTTATTTGGTAACTGTATGACTATTATTTAGTAGTTTTATAGGGTTGCACATTTTGTAGCTTTTTGTATATTTTGGCTTTGGTTGATGGTGATGCACTGTGTCGCATTATGGTAGGGGGGGGGGGGATTTCTTCACCCCGCCTTGAGTGCAGTTTAGCCTAGGAACAGCCCTGGTTGCAACATATAATGTTCTTTCCTGGAACACTGTATCTTGACACCACACTCATCATACTTAACCACAGACACTGCTTATCTGCGGGATATGTGATTGATTGGAAGATAGAACCAATTATCATGAACATTTTACGTGTAAGACCTCTGTATTAGTGAAGTGCATGCAGTGATTGGCGGTCTAGTAGCATACTACATGTCCTTACTGCTCTTTACATGTGCCAGGATGAGTGATTCTTTTGGGCACCTAGTGAGGGCCTCACTTGCTTTTTTCTGGTACATTGTGGAAGATTTATCAATAGTGTCTAACTCTTAGACAGTTCTAAGTTAGACTAGATAGTCTTACAATTCACCACATTTATCATAGTGTTGATAAATCTGACACAGGTTAAAACTTTCTAGTCTAACTTTATACCCTCTTTAGGTAGGCTTACTTTATGCCACTAACCTGCCCCAAAATGTTTGCGCATATTTGGCACATGCTAAACCACTCCCCTTTTCCCACACAGTCACGCCCTTTATCAGGGATACGCTCCTTTTTCACGGCTAGATGCGGAAGTGTCTGGAAACTGTCTAAAACACCTAGTAAATGTCATGTAAAGCATGTACTCCAATTTTTTGGGTGCAAATTGTGCCAGAATTCTGGCGCAACTGCCTTGACATATGTGCCCCATTGTGTATAACGTAAAAAATGACCCAAAGAAGCTCCTGCCCTCAAAATAGAAAGCGATTTGCAAGCTTTCAGCAGCTCTTCAAGATGTAAGAATTTGTTTTATTTGTGGGAATCAAGATAGGACAATTGGAAGCTTCATTATACAGTTTAAATTAACCCCCCCCCCCCCCTCCCTTCAGGGCTGGCAGGACCTTCCATTGTCACTCTTAGGCAGAGTTCATCTAGTTAAGATGATTCCATTCGCTCGCCTCTTATATCCATTACAGACAATCCCTATTTTGTTACGCCATACAGATGTCAGGAGATATAACAGTATGGTTTCTAAATTTATATGGAGAGGGAAGAGGCCAATAATAGCTATCTCACAGTTACAATCCCTAAAATCTTAAGTAGGTCTAAATTTGCCTAACCTAAGAAGCTATAACATAGCATGTTTAACAAGACACATCATAGATTGGATACATGAAACCAATTTTTACTCTGATTGGCAATTAGAAGAGAACCTAGCGGGCGACAAACTTACTAGTCTATTGCACTTGCAGACAGTTAATGCCCCATCAAAAGTGAAACACTCGGTGCTCTTGAGAGATACCATTGCAGCTTGGAAGGAATTGAGAAAGCGTTATGGGGTGTCGTGTCGCATTTCGAAGTACTTCCCCTTATGGGAACATAGGGAATTCCAAATAGGGCAAAATCATAATTGGTTTAGTAGATGGAGAAATCAAGGACTTTCCTCAGTGACACATTTATTTCACCAGAGAGAT
Organism: Phyllomedusa bahiana; assembly: GCA_025379985.1. Lineage (NCBI taxonomy): Eukaryota > Metazoa > Chordata > Amphibia > Anura > Hylidae > Phyllomedusa > Phyllomedusa bahiana. The sequence continues at coordinate 7,216 of JAODAL010005307.1, forward strand.
AATAGATTCAAATCGTTTGAGGAAATACAAGAGGAGTTTGGTGTCCCGGGATTGCAGGTTATGCAATATCTACAAATCAATTCCTTCTGTGTGTCAAGAATATGAGACACCCGTAATGAAAGGGTCATAAATGCCTTTGATAGACTCGTTGGGTCAGAGCCTCATAGGAAATCCATAGCCTATATCTATGCTAACATAAGGGACAAATACATTAAATCTGACAGGGGCGATAGATTTAGAAAATAGAGCAACTGAATTGGTAAAGAAGACATAGAAACAGAGATCATTGAGGGCTGGAATACAGTCTGCAAGCATGTCATTAATGAAAAATGGCGGGAAACCTATTTTAAGATAGTACATGCAGCCATATGGGCTTTTGATATTCCCCCTTCGCCAGGTTTTCCAGACAGGATGACTGCTTGTCCAAAATGTACGGAAGCTAAATCCAATCTGTTTCATGGCTTGTGGTCGTGTCCAATGATACAGACATTTTGGGTCGGGGTTAGAGATCTAATGTCCTCTTTATGGAAAGGCAAGATATCTATGTCGCCAATAGTTTTCGTATTGCATGGTCGGGAGAATGGCGAGGATAACTGAACAACTTAGAGCTAGGATGCCTCCAATTTTGCATATTATCCTGCTGGTGGTAGAGATGCATTTTAAACAAATGGTTGGATGCAGTGGTTCCATCTATCAATATGGTCATAGACGAAACCAAAATATATGCTATTTCCGACCAATTATATGCAGAGCGTCACAAAGAGGCGATGAAAAAAAAATTCTTTACGAAGTGGAGGGTATTTTTGGAGAAATTTTATAATCAGAACGAGATTGAAAAATTAGTACCGGAAGTATATTTCAATACACCAAATGGTTCTTGACTGAGGCACAGATGGGGACACTAGGCAGACTTTGCATGGACATTTATTTGATAAAGTAACTTAGGGCTGCATTCCTAATATTTTCCTGGCAAAATTGGGTTTGAATTGTTGTTTAGATTGTTAAAAATTCTCTTTCCGGCTCTATTTTCTTTTCTGAGTGTGATTGTAAAATAGAAATGTGTGTCGGATAGTGGAAAATGACAAGAAGCATCATTGTCACAAATACTTATATTGTTTTTATTTTTTATTGATTACCGAATAGAGTCAGTTCTGTAAATATTTACAAAAACGGTTTCTGTTGTTCCATATAAAGGTTATTGTCCAAGAAATTTTATTATTATTGTTATGTGATGGAATAAGGGCTTGTTCACACGGCGTTTTTGTGATCCGTTTTACGGATCCGTTTTACGGATCCGCAAAACGGATCTAACAATTGTCAGTGTGATTAACATTGTGTTGAATGGCAAAAAGCGCCCTCGCTGTTCCCAAAGGGAGATCAGCGATGCGCTTTTGAGAGCTCTCCTGCGCTGCGCTTTTCGCATCCGCTTTAAGAATTGACATGTCAATTCTTATTTCGTTTTACGCAACTGAAAGCCCATAGGAGATAATGGAGTCTGCTTTTGGCAACCTGTCCAAAGCGCTCCACATCCGGGCATGTAACAGCTGCGCTTTGCATCCTGAAGCGGATGCGAAAAGCGCACTGGGAGGCTGGACGGGGGATCGCTGGAAAGGTGAGCGGCGGCGCAGGTGTGCGGGAGCGCAGGTGAGCATCCGGCAGGAGGTGAGCGGGGGAGGGAGGTGAGCGGCGGCACAGGTGGGCGGCGGCGGGGGCGGGGGGTATGCCGGGGCGACGTCGGAGGTGTGCGGCGGCGGCGGCGCAGGTATTTCCGGGGCGGGGGTCGGAGGTGTGCGGCAGCGCAGGTGTTCGGCGGGTGTGACAACGGAGGAGGTGTTCGGCGGCAGTGACAGCGGAGGAGGTGTTCGGCGGCGGTGACAGCGGAGGAGGTGAGCGGCAGGGGGACAGCGGAGGAGCCGGGGGGCAGACACAACAATGAAAGGAGCCAGGGGGAGACACAACAATGAATAGGAGTCGGGGGCAGACAAAAAACAATGAATAGGAGCCGGGGGCAGAAAACAAACAAACAATTTAATGGGAAAAAGGGGGCAGACACAAACAAACAAAGAATGGGAGAAGGGGGCAGACCACAAACAAAAAAAAATGAATGGGAGAAGGGGGCAGACACAAAAAAATGAATGGGAGACGGGGGCAGACACAAACAATGAAAGAGAGAGAGGAGAGAGACTCTCTCTTTTCTTCCTCCTTCTAAAATGCATCCGGAAAAACCGGGGATGCGTAAAACGCAGCTGAAAAAGCAGCCCAAAAACGGATCCAAAATTAAAGTATCCATTGCTTTCGTTTTGCGGTCCGGCTTTTCGGATGGCGTTTTCAAAATGCGAAAAAAACGGATCCGTAAAAAAGGATCCAAAAACGCCGTTGTGAACAAGCCCTAAGATGGCAAATAAAATATGTTGAAAAAAAAATAAAAAATAAAAATTTGTTTTATTTGTATTAGTTAGCTTAAATTTATTAAATCTTTACTTTTCATTATGTTGGGTCACATTTTGGGGCTTTGGAATCAATTACCAATTTTCAATAGATATATGTCTTCCACATATATTGGTTGTCCCAGAACCAATTAATATTGTATGTTAAGGCAACACTGTATGGAGGATATGCATTAAATAATTAATATGCATTTTTCCAACCTCTTGGAGCCCTCAACTGTCAGTTAAAAAGAGGTCTCATAACTCCTATACCCCCATTTACAATGGTCGCTTTCCATATAGAAATGAGTCAAAAGAGAACTTTTTATCCTGATAAATTTGGGTGCTAGAGATAACACCTGTACCTATCAGGAATCTATGGCATATCCTGTAGATATGGCAGTTCTATTTAGACATTTAGGAGGACATGTATGAACCTGGCGCTGACTCACCAGCTCTACCTCTAATTTTGGTATGTTCTCACGGCGTAATTCAAACTGAAAAACGGATTGAAAAGCGCTGCGTAAAACGTATCCAAAGATTTACCCAAAGTGTGGTACGTGTTTGGATGCATTTTCTGTGCAGCAGAAACACAGCCTATTGTTTTAAATAGGATGTCTGTTGTGTAAAATGGATCAAGAATTGACATGTCAATTATTTGAACGGATCCGAAAAACGCATCAGAAATACGAATGTAAAACATCTTGTAAAACAACGTCTGAACGCCGATGCTTATTTTTCATTGAAACTAATGTAAATCACACTGCATATTGTTACATGTGTTTTTGGGTCCGAAAAACGGATCTAAACACGTATCTAAAAAACCCTGTGTGAACATTCCCTAAGTGTTGGCTCTGACAGTATGTATGAAAGTGTCTAACAGCACTTTAGAAATGTGTCCCCTTCGACAACAAAAGTAGTCTCACCTATGCCACTTTAACCTCTTAAGCCTCAGGCCTGAAAAGTAGTTAATGACCAGAATTTTTTTTTTGTTTTTGCCTCTTTGCGTTTCAACAGTTGTAACTTTTTTATTTTTTTCAATGACGCAGTTGTATGAGGACTCGTTTTATTCGAGACGAGTTGTACTTTATGGGGGAATAATTTAAGTTCACTTATAAATAATTGCAAAAATTTTTTTTAGTTTGTTTTTTTTACATTTTTTTTACACCATTCACATTTCACACTTAATAAATTGTCAGATTAATTCTACAGGTTATTACGGTCGTGTAGGATACCTAATGTGTAGAGGTTTTTTTTGTGTGTAATATAATATTTTTCTTTTTCAACGTAGCTTTATTGACAAGCAAGATACAAATCACAAAGCAATTTTACAGAAGCATACTTAGTTACATGAGCATATAACTTTCAAAAAAGTAGCTCTAAATGGTACACATCATGATTCTGTAGAGTATATTTCGTATATGGTACACTAGCCATGGGGGAAGAAGGACGGGTATGGAGAGGGATAGGGAAGGTGACAACAACAACAAGAGGACAAAACACCACAAACAAAACAAGCAAAAAAAAAAAAACGGGGGAAGGGGGACACAAGAGGGAGAGGTAGGTAGGCAGGGAGATAGGGCATCACAATAAGGCTAGTGAGGTCTCTATACAGTAAGAGTTGCCAAATCGCCCAAGCAATACATTAGCGTCTATTACTCTACATTGGTACTTTTGTTGAAGTGATAAGGAATATTTTGCTTCAAATAGATAATCGTAAATATACTTAAAGAAAGAACATTCAATCCAAGAAACCAATGGCATTAGAAAACAAAAACACCCTCCTGACTCCTCGGACTCGCCCCAGTCAGACCCCCCCACCCGATCGCTACCGTACCCGGAGACTTTGCTTCAGTTAGTCGCCCGTACGACCCAGAAACCCAAATACCACGCACGTACATCTCAGCCAAATGTCTGGTAATATAATATTTTTTATTAAATATTTATTTTTATTATTTATTTTTTAATTAATTTTTTTACACTTTTTTTACTTTTTTTTTTTTTTAATCCCATGAAGGGAGAACAGTTTCACATTATTTTTTTTTTACACTTAGTAATGTATTAGCATATTCATATATGCTTATATGTTATAATCCGTGTCAGCCTGACACAGGCAGTGATCAGGGAAGCACACAGTCTCTCCTGGTCACTGGCTTATTACACAGACAGCCCTCGGGCTACTCTAGGTCCCCAGTGCTGACTGTGCAGATGTTCCCCGGTTCTGTGGGTCCCCCGGGGTTCCGTCACTAGACAGAGCGTGAAACCCTTTGTTGATTCGTGCGGAGTTTCCCCGGTCCCCGGGCTTGCGGGAGATGCTCGGGATCAGGGCTGTGCGAAACAGCCCGATCTCAGCACAGCTGGGGGCGCCCCGAGCTCCCAAACCCATGTCGCGCGACCCAAAAGACTAGCTGTAGATAAAAAGACCCACACCAGCCGACGTAAAAAAAGCGGGGGCGAACCGTGTCCGGACTCAAGGCATGCTTACTAAATTTCAGTTTTTATTTTGTAAATATGTTGTTACTGGTCATGACACCGAAATTTTTAAAAGTATACTTTTGGTTTGAATAAAAAAAAGTTTAAAAAAAAAAAGTTGGTGGGCGGTCGTTAAGGAGTTAAAAAACTAGAATTTGTGTAACAGTTACGCGTCAAACTTTGGCACATTTTTGCTGCATTGTACTTTGGTACATTCAAAAGATTACGGCAATTTTTGGCATACGACAGTTCATGCTACGACAGTTTGTTTAGCTCAAAGCACGGCAAAAAAATGGTGCAGCCCTATTCACACATGTCAACCTTAGGGATCCACCGGGGTATGAAATGCTTGCACTTTTAGTTGTTAACCACAGCAGCAAGGTTCCTTTTTGTGGAAGGATGACGTCATCTGCAACTTGTACTTGAATTGTAGCCCATGTCTCTCATTGTTGCTTATGTCAAAATGATTGAAAGTCCCGGTTCACATCTGTATTAGAGGTTCTTTTCGGAGACTCAATCACAGAGGTGGCACAGGATCCGCTACATGACAGACACCTACAGCGCCCAATGGACCCCTTTGGCTACTGTAGGATCCATTGGGTTTCCAACATGGTGTCCATCATTTTTTATTTTTTTTTAGGGAAAAAATCATTTTAAGAGAAAAAAGAATACTGCATGCTGCATTTTTTCGTCATAGTTTATGGAATCTGTGACAGAGGCTTCAAATGGAACCTCTGAGCCTCATGTGAACCACAACTAAAATAAAACCATATTCAGCATTAGATGCAATTGTGTTGTGGTCCCAGAGAACTTATCATTAAAGGACATTGGTAAAAAAAAAAAAAAAAAAAATGATCAAAGTTCAAAATTAGAAATTTGTAACAAATAAAACAATTATCTGTTATTATGCAGCTTTCGCCTAAATGGAAACATTTGCATTTTTTTTTCTCTTTTGGTCACATCCATTATTCATTTTGTCACTGTGTCCCTATTACTGATTGCATTAATGCGTTCCACTCTGGTGACCTCATAGCTTAAGAGAGTCTATGCGGAAAGCTCCAATAAAATGTCTTTTAGTGAACCCTCTGAAAATTCATAGATCCTAAACAAGTGTAATGAGCAGTCGGGGCGAGTGAAGGAGGAGAATGGATAATGGCTTGGCTATGAAGAGCGACAAATACAAAAATATATTGGCTAAAAGGAAAAAAGAAACAAAGGAACGTATAGAAATACAATTCTTTAGCTTGAATACGGCTTTATTGTAATCAGCAATTTCTTGCTACTGATGGATGTTTAGTTAAACAGCTGAAAAAATAAAACATGTCCATTTGCAAATGTTTAATGTTCACAATGGATGCAGTGTATTGTTTCAGTGCTTTAGTATCGCTTGAGCGATTACATGAATTGTTTATCAATAGATATTTGTATTGGATATGCCTCTACAGACGAACACGTATTTAACAATATCATGGAAATGTCATAGTACAGATGAAAACATTCATCAAATTTTTTTCAAACCACTGATTTTCATCATTTTGGAAAAACTGTTCATGTACACTCACCGGCCCTTTTTTGGGTACCCCATGCTAGAACGGGTTGGACCCCCTTTTTTCCCTTCGAACTGCCTAAATTTTCGGGGCATAGATTCCACAAGGTGTTTTGCACGTGTTAAATTTGGTCCCAGGGGCCCCCAAAAGAGTGCCATGAAAATATTCCCCACCCATGCACCCCCACCCCCACCTGAACCGTTATACAAGGCAGGAGGATCCATGCTTTCATGTTGTTTCCCAAATTCTGCCCCTCCCTCCATTCGCAGAGAAATCAATTCTCAGACCAGGAACGTTTTTAAAATCTTCTCTGTCCAATTTCGATGGTTGGGCAAATTGGAGCCTCAGTTTTGTTCTTAGCTAAAAAGGTGGGCACCGGGCGGGGGCTTCTGCGCTGTACCCCATCGCCTCAAAGTTCGCCGTACTGTGCTTCAGAGACCCTTTTCTGCCCCTTGGTTGTGGGTGGCTATTTGAGTCCTGTTGCTTTCATGGGAAACCCAGCTGCCCATTCCCCTTTGCCCTCGGGCATCAACAAGGCATTTCCGCCCACAGGACTGCCGCTCAGGGTGTTTTTTCTTTTTCGGACCATTCTCTTAAACCCTAGAGGGTTGTGCGTAAAAAATCCCAGGGATCAGCGTTTCTGAATTTTCTCAGACCACCCTTTTGGCACCAACAACCATGCCACGTTCAAAAGGGACTCAATCCCTTTCTTCCCCATACTGATGTGGGTTTTAAATGCAGGGGATTGTCTTGACCCTTTACTCCTAAATGATGAGTTGCCGCCATGTATTGGGGGGATTTGAAATTAAGTGTTAAAGACAGTTTGGGCAGGGGGTACCTAAAAAAGTGGGCCGGTTGAGTGTAATGGGCCTTTTAAAAAGGGAAAAGACGATAGGAGAAGGGGGTTTGTTTCCGAACAATTTCCATGCTTTTCTATGATTTGGTGGTATTGCAGTCTAAAATATGGCAGCTCAGCCTAATGCAAGTAAATGGGGGTTTGAGAATGCTACAAGCCCCAAAAACTACAGACAAGAGAAACCCGTTTCTGGAGAAAAAAAAACACCCAATTTCTGTCACCAGGCCAACAGCTTTATGATTGTATGCAGTGGTGTTGATTTAGAGGTCTTAGGGCCCGTTTATCCGACCGGTATTTGTCCGTTTTTTGTGCTGTGCACACGGCCACGGGAGGATGGCTTTTCTCGCGATAAGCGGAGAAAAGCCCTCCCCCTCCATATTCACTTGTTCATATTCCGTCCGAAAACCGGACGGAAGAATGAACGTGTAGAATGTTTTTCGGCCCGCTGGCAGTTTGAAATACCGCCGGGGGGAAAAGCCTGACCATAGAGGCCCATATAAAAGTTTGCGGCCAGTTTTTCAGACGGTTTGCAAAACCGGAAACCGTCTGCAAAACAGGCTGCAAACCGGTGCCATGGGGACATGGCCTTAAAGGGCACCTGTCTGGTACTTTATGCTGCCCAAGTGAGGGGCAGCATAAAATAGCTGCAGGTTACCTGTTCCAGGCTACTCTATTGTGCTTGAGGGTAAGACACCCAGTAATGTTGGCGGGTTACGGGGTAGGCCAAAGAGAGGTCCTTGTCATTTTCCCCCACCCCCTCATAAACTTACAGTTCCCTCCCCATAGGCAAACATGGGGGAGAGATGTTAGAACTGCCCAACTGCACTGTGGCATTTCAGGGCAAAACCCACATGGTTGGGTTTCCCTTTAATTCTCTTCTCTTCCTCTTTTTTTTTTTTTCTCCCATCCTTTCCTGTTTCCTTAGGGGTCGTTTACACGATGAGCGGAGAAAAGCCCTCCCCCTTCAAATTGAGATGCACATATTCCGTCCGAAGAAGTACTTCCCAATGTTTTTTGGGGCCGGGGCCCGGGGCAAAACCGCCGGGCGGAAAAAACCCCAGTGGGGACGGCTGCACGGGTTTTCCATAGAGCCCCTTCTGGGGTTTTTCGGCCGGTTTTTCAGGTGGTCTGCAAAACCGCAAACCGCCTGAAAAACCGGCCGAAAACTCGTGCAGTGGGGACATGCCCTTATTGTATCACCACTTACTATTAGGCCATGTTCACACGGCTTAAAATGGGCCGTATTTCGGTCCGTAATTACACGCCAAAGTGCGCAAATTACGGGCTGAATACGTCCTAGTCATTACGGTAATCCACAGTTCTCATAGATAACTATGGATTACGTCTCCTCTCCCTGCTCGGCAAATCCGCCGCGGGGGAGATAAGTGACATGTGAATTACCAGCGGCGTATACACACCACTGGTAATGAATGTCTATGGGCCGGCGAGGTGTCGCCCTCCGCCTCCGTCCACACGGCGTAATTGCGTGGCGTAATTACGTCCCGCAGCTAAGCCGTGTGAACATAGCCTTACTCTTGAGATCTTCCACTTTTGTATAGATGCCTTTGTGTATAGCATCTTTTGTGATTTGCAGTAGCTACAAATCTTGCCCTTGACCCCTTCAGTGAATGATTTACTCAGTTTGCGGCTATGATACATAGACTTCTGTTTTAGCCTCTACCATTTGGCTTTTGTGCTGGTTCTTTTACTTATCTGTATTACTCCTTGATATTTCTATCCATCCACCTAATTTCTATTTCTATTTTTGTTATTGCAGAATGAAAAAAAAGTCATAAAAATGTGATTGCTATAATAAGTGTAAGCTGGTCTCTTACCCTATAACTAGAACTCTGTGCTGCATTTCTGCTAAACTAAATGAAGACAAAGGGTTAAAGGGGTTGTCTCACTACAAGGATTGCTTTTTATGTTAAAGATCTTGCAAAAACAAGTAACTTTGCAATATGTGTCCATTAGCAGTGTCCTACCTATTCTGAGATATCCCCTCTTGTATGGGCTGCATCACATCCTCAGGTCGCTATAGCTACAGACCTGGTGTCCTCAGCATCTCATCACTGCAGGCCAGTAGAAGCCAGTAAAGCTAGTAAACACTGGATTCAAAAGTGAAACCAGGAAGACAGGACCGAGATAAGATGAATCGATGCAGTGAGACAACCCATTTAACCGCTCAGCAGAATTCCTGCACAAGAACATGCAGCCGTCACAATTTCTGACATTTTTCTATACAAGCCATCGGATTCTAGTCTAGCCTCTGTCAAACTAAAATCCTCATCCAAGTGGATAACATTTGTTAATACATTATTTCATACATTCAATAAATTAATTACATTTGTTTTTGAATTTTTGTTACTCAGAATCCCGATCACCTCTCACTGCTTTAACTTGAAAATTAACCCGTATTACCTCTGCCATCACTACCGTTACAGCACTGCCAGAGCTACAGTGTTCCCTCCTGGTTTTTCTCACTGATGATGATACATTAATGAATGCTGCAACCAATATCTGGCCTCAGCAGTCGCAATCACAGAGATGAATCTAGCATCATGAGATCCATGATAGTGACATCATCAATGACCGGGTGGGAACACTGAAGTTCTGGCAGCGCTGGAACGCTGGTGATGTAGAGGGAAGTATGAGTTAAGAGGTAATAGCGAGGTAAGAGGTGATAGGGAGATTTTTTCAAAGTGTTGGAAAACCCCTTTAAAGGGAATGTGTAATCAAATAATGAGTCATTAAGTCCCATTTTTATGTTAAACAGATTTTTTAGGACTTTTTGGGTTCTTTTTAATGTTTCATATCACTTTCAATATTTTTTAATAATTCTTAAGTCTTGCAGTTTTCACTTTGGCCACTAGGCCTTGTTTGCACTGCTTTAACAGCAGTCAGAGAGATGTTTTACAGTAGCTTCATGCACATAGGAGCCTTAAGACTGACTCAGTCCCATTAACTTCTATAGGAGAGTTTTCTAGTCATGCTCTATGACCTGGGAAGAAGTCACTGTGCAGGGAGCTGAAAGGGTGAACTGTGATTATCTCCTCTTGTGACTGGTAGATCCTGTGTTATCTATTCCTTTCAGTTTGACCCTCTTTGTGCTGATATTGAGCAGACAACTGAGAATCTTTCTGTACAGAACAGGAAGTGTCAGACTATTATTAGGCTTAGTGGCCAAAGTGAAAACTGCAGGACTTAAGAATTATTAAAAAAAATATTAAAAGTGATATGGAAAATGAAAAAAATATATAACCAAAAATTCTTAAAAAATGTGAGTTAAACAATAAGTCATTTCTGATGACACATTCCCTTTAAGTGTTAGAAATCTCAATATGTTAACTGGATTATAACTGAGAGATTTATGATTATCTATGGCAGTCAAGGTGAAATAATCACTGTGACATATAATCCAGATATATCATTGTGGTCATATGCCATGACGATGGTTCAGTGGTTAGCATTGTTTTGTAATAAAGGCATGGGTCCTGGATTTAAACCTGACTAAAGGCAAGATGTGCATGGAGTTTGTTCTCCCTATGTTTGCATGGGTTCTCTAGTTGCCTGCCCCAGTGATAGGCCATATTGATAGGTTTAATAGCATTATTTTGTTTTGAAGATGTCCCCAGTAATAGGGATAGGGAGGTTAGATTGACATTCCAAATTGGCACAAGGAACTCATATGATTGGGGAATCTTGTTGAATACATGCTAAGATACCATAGATACCATACCATAGAAGATGTTTTGTCACAGTGTTTTTGCTGTCTGGCATATTTTTTTATTACCCAGCTGATAAAGGAAAGTTTCCTGACCCAGTCCTGTCTGTTCTGTGAACAAATTGTTAGTTATTTTTAGTTGCTGATGTTTTTCTGTTTAAACAGCAAAATGTAAGCTTTTAGTAACAGTATCCAGAATCAGTAAAGTTTACAAGTTCCAAGTGTCTGCAGAGCAACACATGCTTTATGGACATGAAAAAAATAATGAAATGCCACAAAGTAAAATTGATATGGAAAACTTACAAATTAAACAGTAAACACTTTCACCAATCATCATTTTTGAAAATTCTCTACCATTTGTGTTTTAGCTGCTACATTAGTAATCAATAGTGTACAGCTTTTCTCTAGGGGATATGACTAGTCCTTGCTGCACATGCCCATACATCACCTCTCCTTTCAGGCAGCTACTGTCAGTCTCTTCCCTGCTTAGTAATCACACACACTAGCGGCTGCGTGAGTGTTTAACCCCAGGTGCTGTCATACTACTCCTTTCATCTTTATGTCTTAGTTATTAGTCAGGTAGTGCAAATGAATACAAAGAAAAAAGAAACCTCAATCATGTATGTGTATTTAGACAAAAAAAATCCATATGTTTGTTTCCTGCAGTAATTTGAACCTAGGACCCCTCTGTTACCCCTCTGTTGGAAGGCAGAAATGCTAACCACTCAGCTACATTGTAGCTTCTCACAGCTCTTTACATAAACAGACCTTTGTTTGACTAGAGTGAGCACACTGTGGGGAAAGGCATGGTGACGGCAAGCCTTCTGGGTCACATGATATGCAGTTTAAAGAAATCACACACGCCCACTTTTGTGCACACTGAAAGCTGAAGCAGGACAAAGCAGGAATGAAATGCAAAATCCCCTTTAATTGCTATAATTTCACATATTATCATTACTGATAACCGACGCAGCATTCAAAACTTTTGCCGACATGTATGAACGCAGCCCTGTCCAACAGATGTATGAACACTTGTATGCCAAAATCTGGTGAATGCTGAGACAGATCTGACACTTTTGTGTGTGCCTTTTCCTGGGAGAGGAGAGGGGGTGCCAGCTTCATATGACACACCACATTTATGAATGTGTCGCGCCAAAATGTGGCATGAAACTGTCGTAACAAGCCACTATAAGTTGGAAGTGGCAAGGCTGAGACAAATGCTGGTGCATACATTGTATGCAACACATTTTGGCGCATAAATGTGTCTCACAATGGAACACATAAAGTGCTGTGAGATACTTTGATACATGCTGTTGGACGCTACACTAATCTAAAGAGACGTAGGACTGGCGAGGCGGCGCCAGTTTTCATACATGTCTCCCTGTATCTATTACTATACTACCCTTTTAAGACATTACTTTTAATACAATCACATAACACAAGCATATTTGCATGTCGTCCAATACAGAGCACCTATGGAAGGCTGTACAGTGGAGAGGGGGGATTTCCACAGCATCAGTGTCTGCCAGTACATGGGAGATCCCTCAAGGACTACACAAGGAAAAATCAGTGTATACATTATATCAGAGTGTTGCTTGGATCCCAAAACATACGGGGCCCTCTGTATTGTATTTTGCCTAATAGGGCTGGGTTCACACAGCATTTTCCACAGCACATCATTAACTGTGACACATGTAGAAAAAAATATGTTCCTATCTTTTTATGTGTGTGTTGTGTGTTTTCCACATAGACACTGTCTAAACTGCATAATGAAAATCAGCACTGAAAAGTTTGCCTGTTTCAAAAGCCCCCATTTATATATGGTAGTGTCATACTCATTATACCAAAACCTCATTATACCAAGACCATCAAAACCAATAATATCACTATATAATGATCAAATAATACTGCCAGAGCATGACCACATGCGACCTCCAAATAGTGACTATCAGTTGTATACAGGCGCTCTGCAGACCGTATAAGTAACTATAGTGCAATTACAGTTGGTAACTCACAGATGATATCTTCTCTGACTAGAGTCGTTCTCTTCCCCTTCTCCATCCAGCTCAGACCACCATGATGTCTTCTACTGGCCATGTCCCAACATTAGGTAGGTAGGTTGCCTCCTTATTGGATAGCTATACAGGCCCCAGTAGGAAGGTAGGTATATTAGCCTCCCATTAGGCAAGTAGATATATAGGCTCCCCCATTAGGTAGATAAATATATAGGCCCCCTATAAGTGGGTAAACATATAGGCCCCCCATTAGATAGGTATAGAGGCCAACTAGGTGGTTATATAGATCCCCCATTAGGTAGGTATATATATAGACGCCTCATTATGTAAGGTATATAATCTCCAATTAATTCGGTAGATATATGGGCCCCTATTAGGTAGTTATAAAGGCCCCCTATTAGATGGGTGGGTATACAGGCTCCTCCATTACCTAGGTAGATATATATGCCCACATAGGCTCTCAAAAAGTAGATATAAAGGTAGGTATAAAGGCTACAACATTTGGTAAGTAGTTATAAAGGCCCCCATTAGGTAGATAAATATATAGGTCCCCCATTTGTTAGGTAGGTAGGTTTATAGGCCTTCCACTAATTAGGTAAACATATAGGCTCTTATTATGTAGGTATATAGGCCCCTGTTAGGTAGGTATATAAGCCTCTGTTAGGTAGGCAGGTAGGTAGGAATATAGACTCCAATTAATAAGTCCCCTGTTTATTATAATGAAAAAAACTCATCTGTCCCTGTTTCCCAGTGCAGCTGGGTACTTTGGCTCCTGTTCGGTACAAGCGACATGATGCAGTGATATCATCGCAGCACAGTATGATGACATAACTACACCAAGCCACCTATGGACTACAGGAGTAATTGGTGGGGCTGGGAGCAAATGGCTCCCTTTTACACTGTGGCACAGCCTCCCTCAATAAAAAGGTCTAGCAATGCCGATGGTGTCATTAAGCTGTGCTCATTAGTGTTAGGGAAGGCAGTAGCTTCCTACACAAACAGCATGATTTTGAGGCTGTTCATATCACTGATGTCACTGTATGGTCACAATATGATATCAGTCACAGGCATCTACTTAATTAAAACCTTGTCAGCTTTTAATCACAGAAATACAGTCATACACACGAAAAACCATTCCCAGAAGGAGGCAATAAAAGCCCCAGTGCTACATGGAAGAAGCACAGGTGCAGAATACTGATGAACAATTGCTCACACACCCATCTACTACCGTATATACTCGAGTATAAGCCGAGGCACCTACTTTTGCCACAAAAAACTGGGAAAAGGTATTACTTATTAACTCGAGTATAAGCCTAGGGTGGAAAATGCAGCGGCTACTGGTAAATTTAAAAAATAAAAATGAATACCAATAAAATTACATAGGCAGGTATAGGCAGTTTAATGTCCCCCTAAGGCAGGTATATTCAGTTTAATGTCCCCCATAGGCAGGTATAGGCAGTTATAGAAAGCTTAGTGTCCCACAAAGACAGGTATAGGCAGTTTAATGTCCCCCATTTGAAGGTATAGGCAGTTTAGTGTCCCCCATAGGCAGTTTAATGTGCTCCATAGGCAGGTATAGACTGTTTAGTGACCCCATAGGCAGGTATAGGCAGTTTAGTGTCCCCCATAGGAAAGTATAGGCAGGTATATGTCCCCCATAGCAGGTATAGGCAGTTAAAGGCAGGTATATGTCCCCCCATAGCAGGTATAGGCATGTATATGTCCCCCCATAGGCAGGTATAGGCATGTATATGTCCCCCATAGCAGATGTAGGCAGGTATATGTCCCCCATAGCAGGTAGAGGTAGTTATAGGCAGGTATATGTCCCCCCATAGGCAGGTATGTATCCCCCATAGGCTAGTATATGCAGATATAGGCAGAATTTGTTAAAAAAAATAAAAAATACAAATACTCACCTTTCCCTGCTACTTTCCAGCACAGGCGGCGTGATGTCATCAGGCCACACAGGCACCGTGATGACACTCATGCCGCCTCTGCCAAATACCCCATAAGGCCACAACTCTGTGGCCTTCCGGAGTCCTGTTGGAGAGCAGGGAGCATCCGCTGATGCCCGGGCCATGGCAGTGCCCGGACAATAACGGGTAACCGGACAGTCAGCTATATGCGCTCCCAGGAGTTGCATACAGCTGAAGCGATCCCCGCTGGCGCCCAGATGCAGATGGTGTCTCGAGTATAAGCCAAGGACGGCTTTTTCAACACAGTTTTTGTGCTGAAAAACTCAACTTATACTCAAGTATATACGGTAATTGCTTAGTACATAACTGCACCCGGAATAAGAACCAATTCACACCAGTATGCAAAAAAGCCACAGTACCATACAGGGACGATTTCTCAAGATCAAAAATACTTAAAAACAACAACTCACATGCCTGCTATCAATGAGGAGGGGGGAGGTGATTGCTGGAATTACAATATCATATTGATAAGGCTTATATAGGCTGCCAGTAATACTGTACAGTTATATGTGGTATACTTTGCTGGCATACAACCAATTGATGACACCCTTATCATTCGATTGAGCTGGTTGCCCAGCATACTTGCTCCACACAAAATATCAAAAATGAGGTATTAGTTGATATTTTCGCCAAAACAAATAAGCTCATAACCCATGTCAAGGTTTCTTCATTGTCTTGCGAGTCCCTACACTATTCTTCACCTGTGAAGATTCTTTCATGTAGCTGGAGATTTTATTGCCTCCTAATGTTTGTTTGTTTTTTTGTCCTGACATTGTGCAGTAAGGCCAGGTTTTTGTGATTTTAAGTAAACAATGTCCCTTTTTTTCTGTGAATTCTTTTAAGCTTTTAGCTGCCAAAAGACATAGAATAGCTGCTTATTAGAAAGAAACATATAATATTTTTTTTTACAGTATGTCTCTATGGGTAAATGTGATGTCAGAGTGCATGATATGAACAACCCCCTACTGGAAGGGACATACCTACTTGAGAAAAGTCTGATACTGGTAACAAACTGCAGATCAGGGAGTCTGACTATGAATGAAGGAATTAAAGGGGTTTTCTCACCACACTGATTAGCTTAAAGGGAACCTGTCACGTAGGTGATGCCCCCCTTGCTGAGTGCAGCACAAGCTAGTTACAGACCTGCTGTTTCCAGCACTGTGCCCCTTATTCTGTAGGATTAGAGCATTTAGTGCTCAAATCTTATACATGAGCAGGTGTTAGCCACACCCACCAAAGGCTAGCCCCGCCCACCTGGCAGTTATTCACCTGTTTCTGCGTATTCAAAGTAATAGGTTTATCATTTGAGGTGGGTGGTGCTAGCCTCAGATGGGCGGGGCATGAAAAAAACTGACTCTTTATATGACTCTTTTCTGGCTAAAAAACGCAGATTTGAGCACTAAATACTCTAAAACTCCAGCATCTTACAGAATAAGGGACACAGCGCTGCAAACAGCATGTCTAACACTACCTTGTGCTGTCCTCAGCAAGGGTGGCATGATCTATGTGACAGGTTATTTTTAAAACATATAGGGAAAGGTAAATAAAGGCTTTTACCAAATACATTATGTCAGGAACGCTCAGCGAGCGGGAAGTGGATCCACCGGTCACCGCTAGGGGTTGGTGTAACCTACGCCGGGGAGCGGAGTCTAAGGCCCTGTTCACACGATGGATTTGGCCGCGGTTATGGCCGCGGGCTCCGACGTGGTTTCCGCAGCCAAAACCGCGGCCAAATCGCACCTAGTTTATTAACATGGTTTCATATTGGAAACTGCGTTAATATTCACACACCGCGGGTTTGGCTGGGGCTTTGGGGCCGCGGCCTTACCGCGCGTGTGTGAGAACTCTCCTGTCAATTCTGGCTGGCAGCGCGGTTTGCCCCCTGCCTACTAATTTGCAGGGGGGCAAACCCTCGTCGCAAGCCGGGCCCCAAACCATGCCCCACTTGAATTGCGACCAGGCCCAGCACCCGTGCCGCAAACCTGCGTCAGGAAATGCGAGTTTGCGGCGAGGTCAGGACGAGGTTTTGGCCGCGGGACCTCCGCAGAAGCCGCGGCCGGACCCGCGGCCAGACCCGTCGTGTGAACGAGACCTAAGGGGCCCCTTGTCTTCACCGGAGCCCGCCGCAAGGCAGGACGGGCTTTGCTGCAGGGAATCCCCAGGTCGCTACCCCCGACGCAGGACCCAGCGGTGACAGCCGAAGCTGGTAGCGCGGACACAGGGCCGACCGGAATGTGGAACTGAGTAGGCAGGACACCGGAGCGTAGAACCAGAGAAGGCAGGACTGGCAAGGCAGGAGCGGAAACGTAGAGGCTATGAAACCGTTAGAGAGAATGCTAGCAAACGCAGGCTACCGCTGCTAACGCAGGGACACCAACAACTGGGCGCCAACGATCGGAAGGGGTATCCCTATAAAGCCCGTGCCCAAAGGCCATAGGTGGAAAGGGAACACCAATTAGGTAATGTCCCTTTAAATCTAAGAAGCTGCTCGCGCAACCCTTAGTGGCCGGCCGGGATAGTGCAGGCAGAAGCAGAGACTGCCGCACGGCGCTGAATGAGGAAGCAGGAGGCGGCCAGGTGAGTAGCAGCGCAGCGCGTGCCGGGGCTGGCCGCGCCAGGGGTCGGGCGCCCGTTCCGCAGCGCGCGGCGTTACACATTACTGTTCTGATATTTGCATTTTTGCGTTGGAGGAGATCTTATCTCCTGCTTGTTTATAAACAAGCTTCCCTAGGTTGACCATTTGCTCTCATGGCTCCAAATGCTCTGGCCAGTCATGGAGACATCACTTCCTGCTGTGTGTTATCTTCAGCTTCAGTACAGGAGCTTGTTTATCTAGATTACTGACAAATTGAAACATTTGAGAGTTCAGTAGGCTTCTGCTCTACTGTTTAACACATTCTGTTAGCAACGTCCCTCTAAGGGCATGTCCCCACGGCACGGGTTTGCGGACGGTTTTTCAAATGGTTTGCGGTTTTGCAGACCGTCTGAAAAACCGGCCACAAACGAACACATCGGGCTTCTATGGAAAACCCGTGCAGCAGTCCCCAAACCTCAAACTGCCGGCCGCCCGAAAAACATTGTGCATGTTCATTCTTACGTCTTACGAAATATGAACATGTGAATGGGAAGAGGGAGAGCTCATCGCAGAGAACCCCCCCCCCCCCTCCCTCCCGCGGCTGTGGGGACAGCACACAAACCAGACAAATACCGGTCGGATAAACCAATTGGTATATGTCCTCTGCCATGTAAACGGGCCCTAAGAGGATCAGCTAAGAATAGCAGAGCTGATATGCCAATCTCTGCTTTAGAACCACCCAGAGCCTAAATAGAAAACTGGCTGTGAAACATCATAGTGAGAACACCCCTTAAATATAGCAGCTAAAAGTCTTGTTCAACATTTAACACATGAAAAGTATCCATAGCATATCATAAAGTTTATTCTATAGGCTGTACATCACTATGGCAACTTAGAATCTACACATATGGTATTTGGTATAATTTTTAACATAATAAAAAAAAAAATGTGAATGCCATCTGAAAGGCCATCTGTTTGTTTGGCTTTCACATATTTTTTATAATTTCCTTATGATTGAAATAATATACAAAAACATGTTTTCTCCAAAAAATAAAGCATCATATTAATATTCAGAATGAAAAAAAAAGTTATGAGATTTGTTAATAAAAAGCAAAAAAAATTAAAACAAAATAAAATTAGGCCATGCACATGTATAACTGTAACAAACAATACTGGGCCTCATTTATGAAAACTATCTGACAGTAAAACTGTCTTTGTTGCCCATAGCAACCAGCAACTTTCGCTTTTCCAAAGGAGTATAAGAAATGAAAGCAGAGCTCTGGTTGGTTGCTATGGGCAACAAAGACTGTCTTATTGTTAGACAGTTTACATAAATGGTGCCCAATATTTTTCTAAAAATTTTAATTTTTTTTTTTGCCTCATGCAGCACCTTTCCCTGACTACAAAGGGGTAGTATTTTGACAGATCTACTGCTAATACATTTCCATCTACAATTTGAGCTGTGAAATGTACCATTTTACTTTACACTTTTGCAGCAAAAAGGCAGAAGACAACATCAGGAACCCCTTCCATCAGCAAAGAGCAGGAAACAGAGACTACACTGGGCACATAAATATGGCATCTAGTAGTTGGGGAAAGATCCTTCAGTCATCTTGTTTTTTTCACAGCACATGCATAGACTCTGCAGTGCCTTGTATTGCAGCTCAGTCCCATTCACGTGAATCTGGATGACTGTAGTCCCTTCAGTCTGCTGATCTTACTTGTCCTAAGTAAGAGAAGGCACCAGCTTTGTTTATGCCAAAGGCTGTAGTTTCAGAATGAGCCCCACTTTCCCCAGTTGTTGAAGTTCAGCTTGGTAGTAGATAAAAAAAATCAATCATAATTGTCCATGTTGCACCTTGTGTTCTTCATTGTACAGCAGAGTACAAATTAGCACTAAGGCAGAAAAAATTCAAAAAATAGTGCTTCTTCCTTATTGGCATCCTAGGCAGCTGCCGATCCCTCATTCCACCTCTGGTTCATGGGTCTAACACCCACCGAACCTGCAGTCTGGAATAGCCATTATTGTATATTCCTGTAAAACACATTTCATCCCTTCCTGCAGTAGCGATTTTTTTGAACGTCACATTTGGTTTTTCCTCACCGCCATCAGGATCTTTCATTTTCTTTATTTTTCCATCTACATAGATGTCGTTTGGCTTGTTTTTTTTGTGGAACAGGATTTACTTTTTAATGACACTACTTAATATTACCATATTGAAAAAAGAAACAGAGCGGAAGGGCAAAAAAATTTAATTTTAAAAGGGCCAATTTCCTCTTATTGAGGGACGCAATACAGGACATAGACTGGGAACAGCTATTAGCAAGTAGTGATGTAGAAGCCAAATGGGAGAGCTTTAAATATACTCTGGGGAAATTTATAGCAAAATGTACTCCTATGGGTAACAAGTATAGGCAATTAAAACGAAATCCAACATGGCTTCTACCTTCTGTTAAAAGGACAATAAATAATAAAAAAGGGAATTTAAAAAATATGTCAGAGGGGTCAGCATTAGAATCTTTAAGCATATAATTGTCAAAAAACCAAAGTTGGAGCATCTGGGAGACTTAAAAAACTGTAATGGGGAGCTGGTCACTGGGGACTAGGAGAAGGCAGAGGTACTAAATAGGTTCTTCAGCTCAGTATATACTAATGATGAGAAAGCATTGATGGGGGCGGGCCCAGGGTGGATGTAAGTGGTGCCAGTACTGTTAATACATCATCTGCTATAATTGATTGTCTCAGTGTAGAAGTGGTCCAAGTTAAATAAACTGAATGTGAACAAGGCTCCAGGCCCAATGGCTATATCCCCCAAAAGTTCTTAAAGACTAAGCTCGGTTCGTGTGCCTGTATATGATATTTAGATATTCACTGGTATAGTGCCAGGAGACTGGCGCAAGGCAAATGTAGTTCGCATATTCAAAAAAGGCTCCAAGTCTTGCCCAGGTAATTATAGACCTGTAGGTTTAACATCTGTTGCGTGAAAAATATTTGAGGGGCTTATAAGGGACTATATACAGGAATATGTGGACGAATACAATATTATAAGCCAGCATGATTTTACTAAGGACAGAAGCTGCCCAGACCAACCTGATCGTTTTTATGAAGAGGTGAGTAGAAGTCGGATAGGGAGGGCTGTGGATATTGTGTTTTTGGGACTTTGCAAAGGCATTTGACACTGTCCCGCATAACCGTTTGTTAGGTAAATTAGAATCCATTGGGTTGGAAATAACTGTGTAATTGGATTAAAAACTAGCTATCGGATCTTACTAAGAGAGTGGTGGTAAATGACTCCTACTCTGAGTGGTCCCCGATTATGAGTGGTGTCCCCCAGGGCTCAGTATTGGGTCCCCTTTTATATAATGTATTTATTAATGATATAGTGGAGGGGATCAATAGCACGGTTTCTATTTTTGCAGATGACACCAAGCTATGTAGGGTAGTGAAAATCTATGGAAGATGCTCATAAATTGCAAAACAGACCTGGACACACTGAGTGTTTGGGCATCCACTTGGCAAATGAGGTTCAATGTGGATAAATGTAAGGTTCTGCATCTGGGTACGAATAATCTGCAAATATCAAATGTCCTAGGGGGGAGAAAAACCTAGAGAATTGCTAGTTGAGAAAGATCTGGGCTTTCTTGTAGATCAGACTACAGAACAGCATTCAGTGTCAATCAGCTGCCTCTAAGGCAAGTAAGATATTGGCGTGTATTAAAAGAGGCATGGACTTGTGTAACAATGATGTAATTATAATTCTGTATAAAGCATTGGTGCGACCTCACTTAGAATATGCTGCTCAGTTCTGGTCTACAGTTTATAGAAAATATGTAATGGAGCTAGAGAGTGCAAAGACGAGCAACCAAACTTATAAGGGGAATGGAGCATCTTAGTTATGAGGAGAGGTGAGTAGAATGTAACTTATTTAGTTGGAGCATTTTAGTTAAAATCTGTGGAATAGCCTGCCTGAGGAGCTGGTCACAGCAGGAACAGTTGGGAGTTTCAAGAAAGGCTTAGATACCTACCTGGAACTAAAGAATATTAATGCGTACGTAGCCATGTAAAATTCGAAATTTTGGCTGGTTTGGGGCTCTAGAATCGGAGATGGGTTCTCCCTGGAGCAATTTGGGTTTCTTTTCCTTTGTGGGTTTCCAGGGCATTAACAAGTGGAGAGGCTGGGTTTGAAATCCTCATCTTCCTCCCTTCACCCACATTCTACCCACCCTTGATTGAACTTGATGGACACGTGTCTTTTTTTTCAACTGTAGTAAGTATATAATGTACTGAGAAACCCCCAAAAAAATTTAAAAAAAATTGGGATGGAATGTGAAAAAAAACACTAATGCACCATTTTTGTGGGGTTCATATTTATGGAGTTTATTGTGTGGTACAAAGAAGGTTTTATCTTTATTCTAAAGGCTAGTACAATTGCAGTGATTTTTTGTGTATTTGTCTCTCTCTCTCTCTCTCTCTCTTCCCACAGCAGCACCTCACCTCCCCAGCCAGCCATCCATGCCCCTGTCGAACCTCTCCTGTCCAGCCAGCCATCCAACCCTCCCCCTGCAGCAAACCCCAAACCCGTCCAGCCCCCGATCCCCCGCCGTTCCAGGCCGCCCCCGCTCACACCGATGCCCCATCCGTCCAGCCCGCCGCCGGGGCCCCCGCCGATGCCCCCACCGTCCGGGCCGCCGCCCCACCCCCGTGCCCCGTCCGTCCCGCGCCCCCGCTCACCCCGTGCCCTGTCGTCCAGCCGCCCCCGCTCCCGGTGCCCCGTCCGTCAGCAGCCTCCGCTCACAGCCGTGGCCCCCCACCTTTCCAGCCGGCGCCCTTCCGCCGAGCACCCATCCGTCCGCGCCACCGCCACCCGCCGATCCCCGTCCGCAGCCGCCTCCGTCACAGCCGATGCCCCATCCGTCCACCGCCGCCACTCACCCACCGATGCCCCGTCCGTCCCGCCGCCACCGCTCACCGCCGATGCCCTGTCCGTCCAGCCGCCGCCGCTCACCGCCGATGCCCCGTCAGTCACGCCGCCTCCGCTCACAGCCGATGCCCCATCCGTCCAGCCGGCGCCGTTCACCGCCGATGCCCCGTCCCCGTTCCCGCCGCCCCCGAGCGCATCACCGCCGATGCCCTGTCCGTCCAGCCGCCAGCCCTCACCACCGATGCCTCGTCCGTCACCAGCGCCACCCGCTCACCGCCGATGCCCCGTCCGTCCCGCCACCACCGCTCACCGCAGATGCCCTGTCCGACCAGCCCCGCCGCTCACCGCCAATGCCCCGTCCGGCCGACAACTGCGCTTTTCGCATCCGCTTTCAGGAAGCAAAGCACAGCTGATACGTACCCGGAGTGTGGAGCGCTTTTGGACAGGTGCCAAAACCGTACTCCATTATCTCCTATGGGCTTTCACTTGCGTAAACCGCAATAAGAATTGACATGTGAATTCTTAAAGCGGATGCGAAAAGCGCAGCGCAGGAGAACTCTCAAAAGCGCATCGCCGATCTCCCGTGAGAACAGCGATTCGCTTTTGCCATTGAACTCAATGTTAATCACACTGACAATTGTTAGATACTTTTTGCAGATCCATAAAACGGATCCGTAAAACGGATCACAAAAACGTCATGTGAACAAGCCCTTACTGGCTGGAGCAGTGGCCAGGAAGGTGAGTTCCCTCCCAGCTGTGAGCCTTATCTTGAAAGACAGGAGTTTGTTTATATTACTTACTGGCAAGCTTTAACCCCTTAGAGCTCTGTAGCCTTGTGTACTACAGTTTACAAACCTACAGCACTTATGTCACTATATGATCAACTGAGAACAGCAGAGCTGATATGCCAATCACTACTGTAGAACCACCCATAGCCTATCCAGGAAGTGTGCGTCTGAAGCTATCGGTGGCACTGTGAAACAGTATGGCAAGAAAAGCGCTTTGGTTTATTGCTTTTGCCTTTTTTTATTTCTTTGTCTTCCAAGAGCCATAACTTTTTTTTTTCCACTGACATAGCTGTAACAGGGCTTATTTGTTGTGGGACAAGATGTATTTTTAATGGTACCCTTTAATGTACCATATAGTGTACCACAGAGATAAAAAAAATTCTTTGTTTGATAGAATTGGAAAAAAAAGGAAATGCGCACCTCTTGGGGGGGGCTTGTTTTTACGGCATTCATGAAGAGAAATAAAGGAAATGCTATAGTTTCTTAGCGAGTCAGTACAATTCCATCGATACCAAATTTATATAGTTTTTGTTATGTTTTACTACCTTGAATTGCCATTTTCTAAAATCAATAACTTTGTTTATTTTTGTGTCATTGGAGCCATGTGACAGCTCATTTTTGCGGGGCAAGGTCTAGTTTTTATTGATACCAATTTGAAGTGTGTGCGACTTTTGTTTTCTGTATTTGGTAAATGATAAAAAGATTTAGTTTTTCATTTGTAGTCCTTAGAGGACTTGAACATGTGATTGTTTGATTGCTTGTACTATATACTGCAGTACTACTGTACTTCTGAATATAGTAATTTTATTGATACTTTGTATTGTAAACTGGGAAGACAGATCAGAAATACACTCTTGGAACCCAGGAGCCTTTTTGCTCAGGTGAGGAATGCTGGAGATGTACTTTACATAAGCTGTAGCTAAAAAGCATTGGTAAGCAGTTGTTTTGTATGCAATGACTCCTTAAAGGGAATCTGCCGCCAATTTTTAGTTTTTACTCATCAGAGTTTTTACCTCATCAGAGAAAGCTTCAGCCCGCAGTCCCCACCACCCTCCCTTACCCTTGCAACCTGCTCTTCCCCCTTTTTCCCAACTTGTTCCCCACGGAAACTCATGACAAGCCTCCTCCCTTGCTGCCCCAAACCCAACCTCACTACCTGTAGTCTTGACCCACTGCCATCCCACCTCATCCCAACCTCAGTGCTTCTATCATCCCAGCACTCCCCCCATCTCTTCAACCTGTCAATAACCTCTGGCATCTTCCCTTCTGCCTTTAAAAAATGCTCCCTATCACTCCAATCCTAAAAAAAACAACAACCCTTGACCCCTCTTCTCTGTCCAACTATCGCCCCATCTCACTTGCTCCCTTTTGCTTCCAAACCCCCTCGAGCAGCAGGGCTATCTTCAGCTGTCCTCCCCATCTCTCCTCCAACTCTCTTCTTTACCCCCTACAATCTGGTTTTCGACCCCACCACTCTACCGAAACTGCCCTAACCAAAGTCACTAATGGGTCTAGTAACTGCTAAAGCCTCATTGCCACTATCTGTGCTCCTCCTCTTGGACCTGTCCTCTGCCTTTGACACTGTCGACCAATCCCTCCTGCTACAAATCCTCTCCTCCCTCGGCATCACGGACTTTGGGTCTTTCCTGGATCTCCTCGTACCTCACTGATCAGACTTTCAGCGTCTCTCATCTTCTTGCTCCACCTCCTCCCCCCCCCGGCCACTCTCTGTTGGTGTCCCCCCCAGGGGTCAGTCCTGGGCCCACTACTCTTCTCTATCTACAACCCCTTTGGGCCCCGGTCACTCATAGCCTCACATGGCTTTCATTACCACCTGTATGCTGATGATACCCAACTCTAATCTCTGGCCCAGATGTCACTTCTCTACTCTCCCGGATCCCTGACTGTTCTTCCACCATTTCTCCTTCTTCTCATCACGTCTCCAAAACTAAATGTGGAGAAAACAGAAATCATCATCTTTCCACCAAACCAACTCTACCCTGCCCCTGATCTCTCTATTACAGTCAACGGCTCTACACTTTAAAACCGTCCCACAATTTCCCCTGTCTTGGGGTAATCCTAGACTCTGCTTTATCTTTCAAACCACAACATCCAAACCCTCACCTCTGCTGCCGCCTCCACCTGAAAAACATTCTCGCATCCGCTCATTCCTCGGCCCATGGGCACTACAAAAATGCTGGTCCATGCCCTTGTCACCTCCCGCCTAGACTACTGCAACATCCTTCTCAGTGGCCACCCAGCTAGCACCCTCGCTCCCCTCAAAACCATCCTCAACTCTGCTGCCCGTCTTATCCACCTCTCTCCTCGTACTCCTCTGCCTCCTTTCCCCCCTTGCCAATTCCCCTTTAATGGCTTCCCATTTGCCCAGCGAATTCATTTCAAGCTACTAACCATGACCTACAAGGCTCTCCCCGACCTCACCCCTCCATACATCTCTGCCCTAATTTCCAAATATTCCCCCCACGCACTCTCCGCTCCCCCACAGGACCTTCTCCTCTGCCTCTCCCCTTTTTAGCTCCTCACACAACCGACTCCAGACTTCTCCCTGCTTCACCCACACTCTGGAACTCACTGCCCACACATCAACTCTCCTCCAAATTTCACCAGGCTTCAAAAGCAACCTGAAAACCCATTTCTTCAAGGCTTGCCCTATAACCCCTTCAAAATAAACTTGTCACTACTTCCTCCACAGGGCATGTCTGCCCCTCACCTCCTGTCTCTTCCCCCCCTCCTTGTAGATTGTAAGCCCTCGCGGGTAGGGTTCCTCCCCTCCCTCTGTCGTGCCAAAATTTTCATTATCCCCTTATCACTGTACTCGTTTGACTTATGTAATGTATGTAACCCCCTCGGGAAAGTACAAGCGCCCTGGAATCAATGGCGCTTTAAAATTTAAAAAAATAATAATAATAATAATAAAATAATAAATAATAAAAACTTATTAAAACAAGCCCCTGATCCATATTCTTTTCCTCTTAGCCGTTTTTATTTCCTGATTGTAGATTTCTCAATTCGCCCGTCTATATATGATTGGGGGGAAGATATTCTTGCTTGCACGGCTTTAACAGCAGTCAGAGAGATACTTTACAGCCATGCTGTGTGACCTAGGAAGAAATCAGTATGCAGGGAGGTGAGAGGGGGAGTTGTGACTATCTGACTGGTGGATTCTGTGTTATCTATTCACATCGATGTCTCCTTACTGATAATGAGCAGATACTGAAAATCTCCCTCTACAGAACAGAAGGTGTCAAACTATTATTAGGCTTAGTGACCAAAGTGAAAACTGCAGGACTAAAGAATAAATAAAAAATACTGAAAGTAATATGGAAAATTAAAAAAAAATAACCAAAAATTCCTAAAAAAAAATGTGTAAACATAAAAATGTGAGTTAAACAATAAATCATTTTTTGATGACACATTCCCTTTAAAGAAATAGGAGCATGTTCAGATGTCCAACCAGAGAAGACCAGTTATAGGAAGATTGTTGCAACAGAAGACTACAAAATGGGAATGAATATCGCAGGGACCAGCAGCAGCACAGTACTCAGCAGCAAGAGGCAAATAGAGAGAGCCTGGCAGTAAGGAGGCAGAGACGTGAGGAGTAGGAAGCATAGACCCAGAAATGTGATATAATATAAAAAGAAACCCATAGTTTGTAAGCTTTTAGTAGAGTCCCAGTGTTGTAGAACATATACTGGAAACTCACCAGCAATATCCTAGTAGTGTAATTATCACAGCCCCATGGCATCCATACATGTTGAACCCTTTTATTATAGCCAGCTGGGTCATGTAATCCTCATCCAACCACTAGTCCAAAGTTTTCTCTCTGTTGTAGACAGGAAGTCAGTCTTCCCTATTTGGTTGACCCTTCTGTGAATTACAGGATTACATCTGCATCCACCAAATTCGTCCTTGCAGCTCTCAGCATTACGGACTGGTGTGCTTGAGGCCCACCAGTGGAGTTATTTCTTGGGGCCCATCAGCAAAGTTAATTCTTGCGGCACACCAGTTGAGTCTGAAAAACTGGCTGCAAACTAGCACAACAGGGCTCTATGGAAAACCCATGCAGCAGTCCCCACTGCCCGGTTTTTCCGCCGGGCGGTTTTTCAAACCGCCGGCTGCCCGAAAATCATTGTTCTTGCACATTCTTCCGACCGGTTTTTGGACGGAATATGTGCATGTCAATGTCTAGTGGGAGGGCTTTTCTCCGCTCATTGCGGTATTTGTCCATTGCGGTGTAAACGGCCTCTACAGCTTAGGACTGCACATACTGCATCTTACACTCTGCCTGTCTTCCTCTGCCTTTTTACCTGAAAAGCAGCCTCACCAGAGTCCCACTAACCCTGGGGCCCACTGTGGGTTTCCCTTGCTCACCTCTGGGCCAGTCTGAGCCTGGCTCTCAGACGCCTTTCCAACCCATCCACCCGAGTTCTTCTGTGTGTTCCCGCTTGCACTACTAAACAGAAATTATGTGCCCTAACTATGGCTAAAAGTACAGTGGTATAGTAGGTAACTTCTCTAATACTGCCTGTCACTGCTATTTGCTGTTTTCAGAATCCCCTGTGTATCCAGATGCAGATTCACATTTCCCTCCTCTGTCTCCTGTTTGTAAGATCCTGCAGGGAGAACCCTATCCCAAGCAGAAGGCAGGGGACAGCAGTATAGAGCTGTATTTTATAGGAATATGCAGTAGAGGTAGACGACAGACATTTTATATCACTGAGCTCTGGCACATGCTTTCCTTGGATAGGATTCAGCATAAAAACTGCAGTGAAATATGACTTCGTCCTTCTGCCTCTGGACAGCCAAATGTCTAATGGGAAATAAGTAAGCACTAAGTAAGGGGAACCACATCAGAAGGAAAGAAGGCGCCAAGCTAACAGTAGGCCCATATACAACACATCAACAGGTACACACAAGAGCCTGTATATAAATCTTGTACAAAAGCTTATGCTGCACTTTACAGGCAATGAAACAATTGTTTGAGTGCTACTTTAAATGTGGTTTATATCCTGTGCCTAATAGAGAGGTCTCTATAGACAGGGGCAGAATATTTTTTATATTGGATTATTCCAGAATAATAAATATACTGCATTGTACAAGGATATAAGCGGTTTATTATAGAACCCTCTGTGGTGCATTCATCCGTTTTTTTAAATGTCTGTCACAGTCAGGGTGCGTTATTATCTGGGATACATCTGCGACGGGGAACTATGTAACAACCATTTACATTCCCCAACAATAGATTTTATGGGCATGGCACTAATTTGCCAGTTATTTGTTCTCTTTTTGATAAATAACCACTATTATTGGAAATGTCCATAAAGGGACCAAAATAACTATAACACCAGCAATAGATGTTGTTATAAGCCAGGGATTGCTTTAAGTATATATTAATCTCATCTATCTACAAATGGCACAAAATATAATTCTGTAGAAGTTACTAGTGCCTAGACACCTGCAAAAGTTTATATACAGTCGCGTCACATGATTCTGACCATTTTCTACAGGGCATAGCTCATGAAGGAAGTTTTGTGTGGTAAGCTGGCTTGGTGGGTATATAAGGAGGGCGATAGGCTGTCCGCACACATATCCCTTGTGGGCGATTTATCAGAGTTGCAAAAAGGGATGAGTACTGGCTTCCAGGCCAAAGATGGCAGTATTTCTGAAACTGCGCAGCAGTACAGGAATTTGACCTCTGCTGATTAGCATTCTTCGATGAATTACTTTTTTTGCTTCATGGAATGGATGGATGTTGAAATGTTAACCCTAGAAACATCAGAGAACAAACACCCCGCAGCCATTGCTGGAAACTGGTGGTGGTAGTGTTATGGTCTAGGGAATGTTTTTGAGGCAATTTCTGGGTCACTCATCCATCCACAAAATGATCTGGGTATGAATCTCTCCTTGCAGATCATGTACAACCATACACTTGGTAGACAGCAAGAAAATATGTCTTGTCACACAGCTTGAAATATTCAACATAAGGCCATGTCCACACGACATGGGTCTTTACCTGGTTTTTCAGCCGGTTTTCGGTTTTGAAAAACGGCTGCGAACCAGGTGAAAACTTTTTACACAGTAGTCCCCACTGCATGGGTTTTCAGACCGCCGGCCGCCTGAAAAACATAGAACATCTTCATTCTTCCATCCGGTTTTCGGACGGAAGATGAACATGTCTATATGAAGGCGGAGGGCCCCGCTAACCGCGGAGAAAAAGCCGTCCCCCTGCGCAGTGTTTGGGAGTATTTAAAATACAAGTAATTAAAATAGTATTTAAAATACTTGTCAGGTATTTGTATTTTGTAATCAAAATACTTTTTTTATTCAGTATTTTGTATTTGTAACTAAAATACTTTTAGGAAGTATTTTAAGTATTTTAATTACTTTCTAAATTCAAAACAAATGTTGTAATTTAAATAACCCGCCTCACCGCACTTAAAAAAATACAACAGCGCGAGTCACATCATCACTCTCGTTGCTCGTATCTCGTGCGAGGTGCGACAAGAGGAGGGAAAATTCCAGCGCGTTCCAGCAACGCAAGTCCGCCTTGTAGTGAAGCGTGATTTATTTGTAGTTTTTTAATCATCCCGATCGCGTAATCCATTCCGTAAAATTACCGGATATACTCGAGTATAAGCCGACCCGGATATAAGCCGAGGCCCCTAATTTTACCACAAAAACTGGGAAAATATATTGTCTCGAGTATAAGCCGAGGGGGGGTAATCGACCATTGCAGATAAAAAGTCTGGTCATGTGCATTACAGCTTAGTAACTCCATGTCCCTCATAGTAATAGCAGTTAACCCCATCATGTCCCTCACATTAACCCCCTGTGTGCTTCAAATAAGAGTTACTGATATGTAGGAGACATGGAGGTAATAATTAGGTATCTTCATAATTAAGGTCCTTTATTAGTACCCCCATGTGTCTCACATATTAGTAACCCTTATATAGGGCACACAGGGGTTAATATGAGGGACATGATGGGGTTAACTGCTATTAATGTGAAGCACATGGAATTACTGAAACTAAATTAATATCCCCAAATGCCTGACATTAATAGGCATAGTAACTAAAGGAAGGTACCTGTATGTTTCTCTTTACTGTAGCATCCTCTCCTCCATGTGACAGACATCTTCTATAGGAGTATGACACAATGAATCCTGGCCACTGACATATCTGCAGGGTAGATGCTAATCCTAGTAGGCTAAAGGACCTCTGATCCATTTTTGTTTTTATTAAATTTTTTGTTTACATTTTTCAAGTATTTTAGTATTTGGAAAATACTTTTGAAGTAGTATTTAGTATTTGTATTTAAAATACTTCGGGATTAAAGTATTTAGTATTTGTATTTAAAATACTTCAGTCATAAGTATTTTGTATTTAAAATACTTTCCCAAAGTATTTTCCCAAACACTGTCCCTGCGGCTGTGTGCACAGCACGAAAACAGTTCAAATACCGGTTGGATAAACCAACCGGTATTTGACCTGTGCCTTATATACGGCCCCTAAGTTGGAAGAGCATGACTTACACTTCCAAGTATTGACCTGGTCCCCTAATCCCCAGACTTGAACCTAATTGATCATCTGTGGGACCAGCTCGATCATCATGTTCACTCTATGGATCCTTCCTCACACATTCTCCAGCAGCTTTATGATGCAGTCAACATGTGTCCAGATACCTGTGACAACCTACCAGGACCTTGAGTTACTCCCAGGCTAGTCTAGCTGCTGTCCATGCTGCAAACATTGGTGTTGGTCATAATAATGTGACTTAACTGTGTATTTGAAAAGGAAGGTGGTTAAAGTGGTTTACTTTGATACTAATGGCCTATTTAAATGAACAGCACTGAACAGCAGTCGTAGCAGCTACAAAATGTCAAACGTTTAATTGGGACACTGTGCTTGGTAGAGCACCTCATTCACTTCAATCAGCTGACTGGTGGAGGCCCAGGAGTTATACTCCAACCAGTCTGATGTTGATGATTATTAATCTCGTTCTCACCATTATGAACCAAAAGCAGGACATATTCCAGCATAGGGTAAGAGGTAAAAGTTCCAATGGATTGGACAGACCCTATATGGTGGCACAAAGCATCGCTACAGATCTGTGTTAAGCACATATACAGTATCTCACAAAAGTGAGAACACCCCTCACATTTTTGTAAATGTTGTAGATATTTTTCAGGGGGACAACCTAAGATATGACACTTTAAAAAAATGTAAAGTGCAGTGTACAGTTTTTTAGCAGTGTATTTTTGGGGGCCCTCAAAATAACACAAGCATCAAGACAAAACAGCGGGAACAAAAGGGGTTTACCCCAAAAAAAAAATTGACAAATTGTCTTTTCCCCCCAACTTTGGGAGTATGTGACCGGTGGGTTTTTAAAAGGGTTCACGGGTGAATGGGGAGCGTTGTTTTAAGTTTGGTGTTATGCTCTCTAATGATCCTTGAAGATCAACATGGCCCCTCAGGAAAACTGTTTGAGGATCTGAAAAAAGATTTTTGCCTACATAAAGATGTACTGGCCCCAAAAGCACCAAAACCGGTGCCTCCCTTTCTCTTCCCTTGTCCTAGCCCTGCATACAGCAGTTTAACAAAATAATTTTCACTCAAGACATGTCTCCTCATGGTGCAGTGGCGAAGCTATAGGGGGTGCAGAGGTAGCATATGCTACCGGGCCCTGCAGCAAAAGGGGGCCCAAAAGCCCTTCTGAAACATAAAAAAACCTTTTTGTAAAAAACCATGGTAAAATGGGGGTGCCCTATTTCTTTTTTTGCAAAGGGGCCCCGGAACTTCTTTTTCGCCTTTTTGCCATGGGGGTAAAGAATTTGGGGCACATCGAACATTAATCCAAAGATTGTCTTTTCAAAATAGAAAATGTGCCCGCAAATTTTCGAGGTTAAGGGGGTCAGCTGTCAGAGCTCAGCCTATCCACACACTGCTTCTTGGTCTGCATGGCTTTGTCCCCGAAAAACCTCTTATAAAGATGATGCAAACAAAGCTCTCAAAAGTTTTTCTGAAAAGGGGCAGATTAACACATAGATTACTGAACCACATGCCTGTGGGTTTATTAAAACAAGATTTAAATAATGTGGCTCAGATGGGTCAACATTGGTGGCAAACCCGGTAAGATAAAAGACAATGTCATGGGTTTGGGGGGTGCATGGTGTGCCCAAAGTGGGGAGCTATAGTTCCTTGAGGGAAGCATGAATGCCAACATGTTCCAAAAAAGAAATTTACCTTTTAAAAGGGGGAGGGGGGGGGCCGATTTTTTTGGGGAATTTTTCCCCTAAAACCCCTTCAGGGGGAAAAAAAACCCGGGGGCCCCGCCCAGGGAAAAGTTTTTTTCCAATTGAAACAACCCCAAAAAAAGCAAAAACCTTTTTTAAGGGGCCAAAAAAAACGGGTTCTAAATTAAAAAAGAGGGTAGAAAAAAAAAAAAATTTTTTTTTTTTTTCTGGGGGCCCTTTTTTTTTTTTGGGGATTTGGGGGGCTTAGAAAAAACAAAAACCCTTTTTGAAAGGGAAAAATTTTTTTGGGGTATTTCTCATTTTTTCCCAAAAACCCCAAAATTTCTGAAACAAGAAAGGCCCATTTTTTTTAACCCCAAGGTGGGAAAAGGTTGGAAATTTAATTTTAAAAATTTTCCTTTTTTTCAATTTTCAATTTTTATTTTCCCCATTCTCGTTTTCAGAGAATCCCATATGTGGCCCTGTGTGCTATTTGGCTCAACCACACCCCGAATGGAGGGCACTACTTTTTGGGGGTTTTTTTCTTCATTTTATTTGGGCCATTTCAGGTTGTGGACCCCTTGGTGCAAAAATTTAAGAAACATTTTTGGGTGCGTTGCCCCGTTTGAGGTGTGGGGTCCGTCTGATTACCCGTGTACCAGTCCTTCCGCTTTTCCCTGCCCTTGCCTGTTTGCCCCTGCCCGACCTTTGCCTGTTTTTACCACGAACCTCGCCCCTGCCTGATACGCCTTGATTACGATTCTACCACGCAGTCCCCCCGGCCGCCCTCGCAAGCAAGTCATGTCAGGGGTAGGGGCCCGGGGTAGCCACGCCGCAGCAATTCCATCCGCTTTGGGGCAGGCTCTGGTAATCCCGGGGGGGTTATTGACTCCCGCTCCCTGGCGTGGTTAACTCCCCGCTTGCGGGTCCGCAAACCCCCCAAACCCCCTTAAACCCATTTGGGTTTTATGCAATTTCTTCCAGGTTTACTACCCTTATAGGATGTAAAGGGTTTTTTGGGGCCAGGGCGGGGCACCAAACAGTGAAACTTCCAGAAGTTACCCCCATTTGGATCAATCCCCCTCAGGGATCTCATCTAGTTTTGGTGCACGGTTTCCTATTTTTTTTTTTGATTGGGCATGAAAATGGGGGGGAAACGCCGTTCCCCATTTTTTTTTTGGTGGCTTCAATTTTACAGGTTCGGCGTGGGGGATAAATGACGGATAACTTTTTTTTCGGTCGGTACAATTACATAAATTTTTTTATTGTTTTTTAAAAATTTTTATTTACTTTTACCATTAGAAATAGGTCTAAAAAAAATTTTCGTTTCTATGTTGTCCTATTCTACACCTAACTTTTTTTTTTGTATCGGGCTGTTTTTGATTGTTTTTTGAGGATGATTTGCGTTTTTATGGGTCCCTTGGGGTGAATAGAAAATCATTTTTTTTAAGGTTTTTGGAGGCTTTTTTAACAAAATACGCAATCCTGGTAGTGTTTTTTTTTTTTTTTTTTTTACAGCTTACTTTTTGGGGTAAAAGACATCCTAGCTTTCTCGGGCAGGTTTACGTTAAAGCGTACCCCAAATTTTTATTTTTTTTAATGTTTTTACTGTTTTACTATAAGAACCTTTTATCAAAGTTTTTTTCATCGCCATTTTATGAGACCCTAAAAATTTTTTTTTTTTTTGTTACGGGGGAGTGAGGGGCTTGTTTTTTTTTCGGATGGGTTTCATTTTTTTGGTAAAATTTTTGGGGGGGTAAGGTTTTTGACAGTTTTAAATCCGTTTTTTTAAAAGGGAGGGTGAAGAAAAATACGCAACTTTGTGATTTTTTTTTTTTAAAAAAGCGCTCACCGTGCGCATCCGTGAAAGTTTTTTACTCCCTGGGCGATATATTTTCGGCGTTTTCCAATTTAATAGTTTTTTTTTGTTTTTAAAACTCTTTAGAAAAAAAAAAAGTGTTTTTATTGTTTAAAGCAAAATTTATGTGTTATCTTCTAATAGCCCTAATTTTTTTATTTTTCCGTATATAGAGCTGTGTAAGGACATTTTTTGCAGGATGAACCGACATTTTAATTGTTACCACTTTAGGGTTTAAAGAGTTTTTATCGTTTTTATTCATTTTTTTTGTGCTGCGAATGAAAACATCGCAAATTTTTTATTTTTTTTTTTTTTAAGGCGTTCACCGGCGGGTTAATTAAATGACATATTTATAGGGCAGGTCGTTATGCACGCGGCGATACTAAATATGTGGACTTTATTTATTTTTTCTCTTTTTGCGGCGATTGGCGTTTGTAAAGAGGAAAAGGGCGGTGTACGTGTTTTTATTTGTCGTGTTTGTGTTTCACTTTTGTATTACTTTTTTACACTTTTCTCCAGAGGGGATTTGTATCAGCGATCTTCAGATCACTGATACAAAAGGAGACCTGTACACAGCATTTCTGCTGTATACTGGTCTCCACGGCAACTGTCAATCACCATGCCCACAATGCACTGCGGACATGGTGATTACCGCTGGTCCCATGTCGCGATCATGTGAGGCTCGCTTGTAAGCCCTCATGATCGCCAGGACGTATCCATACGTCCACTTGCAGGAACACACTTCCCGCTAGGACATATGGGTACATCCAAGGTCGTGAAGGGGATAACATCCACCAGCTCCATGATGTTGTCATGGAGGAGTGGAAGAGGATTCCAGTGGCTGCAACCTGTGAAGCTCTAGTGAACTCCATGCCCAAGAGATTTAAAACAGTGCTGGAAAATGATGATGGCCACACAACATATTGACACTTTGGGCACAATTTATCCATTTTAACTTATGGGTGTACTTACTTTTGTTACCAGTGGTTTAGACATTGATGGCTGTGTGTGGAGTTATTTTGGGGGCACACCAAATTTACACTGTTATACAAGCTGTACACTGACTACTTTACTTTGTATCAAAGTGTCATGTCTTCAGTGTTGTCCCGTGAAATGATATAATACAATATTTACAAGAATGTGAGGGGGGTAATAATAATCTTTACTTATATAGCACCAACATATTCCGCAGCACTTTACAGTATAGAGGGTATAAGCACAGACAAGCCAGACATTACATTATAAAAAAGCTACTGACAAATGAGACACGAGATGTGAGAGTCCTACTCGCAAGAGCTTACAATCTATTAGGGTGTATGGGTGAAAACAAAGGGTGACAAGTGCTTGGTTTACAATGGTCCAGCCATGTTACATAAATAAGGGGTAGTCAGGCCGGGACGACGGTAGGCAGAGGTAAGGGCAAATCGCCAAGGGGCGCCTCCCTTTCTGCTGTCCCTAAGGGGCGCAAACAGGGCCCCAAATTTGGGCCGGGCTCCAGGCCGCTGGGGGTGGGCCTGAAGCACCTCCGGTCTTTTTGGGAACCGCTTCGGGGGGGAACCCAAGAGCGGTGTTTCCCCGCCCCAACATGGGGCCTTTGCCCCGCTCCCCCGGGGGGATCGCGGGAACCCCCCGAACCCCGCAGGGCCGAAAAAGCGGGGCCCCCGGGGGTTCCCTCACAGCCTGAGGACCCCCCCGGCCCCGTGCAGCTCAGTTTGGGGCAGCGTCGCGAAAAAGGGGATGTCTTTCCCCGAACGGCCCTTTCTCCTCGGGCGCACACCGCATGGGCTTTTCGCCCGAGGAACTCCGGAGGAGCCCCGCGGGCGGGGAAAGAAGAGGAGGCGCGGCTGGGACAGAGGGGGGGTTATAAATGTTTTTTTTTTTTCCCCGGGCCCTGGGGCCCCCCTACTCCCTGCCTGGGGCCCCCTATATCCCTGCCGTGGTTTCCTAAAACCCCTGCCTGTGGCCCCTAAAAAAAACCCCTTGCCTGTGGCCCCCAAAAAACGCCTGCCTGGGGCCCCCCCAAATTTGCCTCCCTGAGCCCCCCATTTTTGCCTGCCAACCCCTAGTTTAATCCCAAAAACCCCCTAAAGCCCCTTTTATCCCGGGTCTAAATTTGGGGAGACAATATAAAATACTTGCCTGACTAAAGGGATATCTATAACCTGTCTAACTGGGGGGACTTATATCCTTGGGGAAATTCAAGATATTTGTGTCCAAATCCTCGGGGACGAGTTGGGGCTGGGAGAATCCAGCATAAAAGGGGTGGGACCGGATGGAGAAAAAAAGGGAAAGTTGGGAAAGACCCCTGATCAGAAATTATGTCTCCGGGGGAGTCAAATAAATTTAACCCGCAGTGTAATCCCCTTCATTTTTTGCAAAGGTTTTACAAAACAGTACAACCGTATCTACCACCCCAAATGGTCCCCGTATGCGGGGGGGGATATAAAACAAGCCTGTGTACAGCTGAAAGGGCACAAAGTGGGGGTCGTGTTTTTTGGCAGGATTAAAATTTTTATTCTTTAAATAGTAATAATGGGGTTTTTTAGGGGGTGTTTTTTTTTTGTAACATCCTTCGTCTGGTAGAATTTTCTCCAAGGGATAGGGGGTTAAAATTTTGTGACGGTTTTTTTAAGGGGTATTAAACTAAAACGCAAATTTGAAAACGCAAATTTGTCAGGCTGATTTTCATTGTGCAGTGACTGCTGAGGAGATGGACAGGAGCTAGGTGGAATGTGCAGAAAGTTAGTGACAGGACCTGGCGAGGGGTGAGAGGAATTAGTGTGGGGGGGGGTGCAATTTTTTTTGAGCGGGGGGGGGGCGCCATGGCTTTAACTCGCCTAGGGCCCCAAAAATTTCCTTTTTTCCCAGCCCGGGGGGTAGTATACAAAAAAGTGTGAACCTGCATCCCAACCATACTTTCTATTACAATAAGTGCCTGGGGGTGCCAAAGTTTAGGAAGTGACGAATGTCCGACAAAATTGGAGGATGACAGTTTAGAGATTTTGGGTAGGCTTGTCTAAGAAGATGAGTTTTCAGAGCGCACTTAAAACTGTGAGGGTTTGAGTGTGCCTGACACATGGGGTACATGTTCCAGAGAACTGGTGCAATACTGTGCAAAATCTTGGAGACGGCATGGGAGTTCGGATGAGTGAGGTGTGTAATCTTAATGAGTACAGAGCGGAGAGAGCGGAGGATGGTAAGACAGAGATGGGGGAGAGAATGTAGGGGGTGCAGCGCTGTGGAGAGCTTTAGGGTGAGAGTGATGAGTTTATGTTGTATTCTGTACTGAATAGGTAGCCACTGCAGAGACTGACCCATGGTAGAGGCATCAGTAAGCGCTGGAAAAAAGAAAAAAGCCTGGCTGCTGCATTCAGGACAGTTTGGGAGAGGGGAGAGTTTACAGAGAGGCAGACCAACAAGTAGGGAGTTACAGTAGTCAAGACGAGAAAGAATAAGAGCAACAGTAAGAGTCTGGGTTGTTTTCATAGTGAGAAAAGAACGGATTTTGGAGATGTTCTTGAGGTGCAGGTGACAGGAACGGGCAAGGGATTGGATATAGGGGGTGAAGGTCAGATCAGAATCTAGTATAACCCCCAGACAGCGGGCCTGCTGCCTAGGAGTTATGATAGTGCCACACACGGAGAGAGAAATAGCAGGGTAGGGTTGGTTAGAAGATGGGGGAAAGACAAGAAATTCGGTTTTAGTGAGATTTAGTTTAAGATAGAGGGAGGACATGATGTCAGAGAGAGCGGACAGACAGTCACTGGTGTTTTGTAGCAGGGCAGGAGTGATGTCACTTTTGTGAGATACTGTAGGTAGCCGTGCTCTTGACTTCAATGTGCAATACCCAGGATACACAAACTACTTACAAAATGCAAGATGTGGTTTTCCATAGAATCACTTCTACACCACTGGCTGAATAACTTATAATATACCTGAATGCAGACTCTACCCCACTGCTACATGGTGTTGTGGGGGTAAAAGTAGAGTTGGAGACCTAAGTACTGGTCAAGTTGTCCAGAGCTGTTTAGTTTATTGGACACTTGATTAATATGTTCCAATTAGCCATAACATTAAAACTTCCTAATAATATTAAAACCACCTGCCTAATATAGTGTACGTCTCCCACGTGTCATTGAAATACTTCCAATGCATCATGGGATGGACTCCATGAGACCTCTGGAGCAGTCCCGTGGTATCTTGGCAGCAGATCATTTAAGCTCTTTAGGTTGTGAGATGAGGCCTCCATAGATTGGACTTGTGTTTTCAGCTCATCCCACAGAAGCTCAATCAAAAGCTCAATCAGACTCTGGGGAGTCTGAAGTTCACACCATTAATGATAATTTTTTGCAGTCTGGGGCATTATTATGCTGAAAGAGGGAATACTG
Organism: Phyllomedusa bahiana; assembly: GCA_025379985.1. NCBI lineage: Eukaryota > Metazoa > Chordata > Amphibia > Anura > Hylidae > Phyllomedusa > Phyllomedusa bahiana. The sequence continues at coordinate 46,016 of JAODAL010005307.1, forward strand.
ATGCCATGACGTAGTGTACTTGGTCTACAACAATGTTAGGTAGGTGATACATTTCAAAGTGGGAGGAGTCGGGCATCTGGGTATGATGGGAGTAGTCAGGCAGCTGGGCATTATGGGAGTAGTCAGGCAGCTGGGGATGATGGGAGTAGTCAGGCAGCAGGGGATGATGGGAGTAGAGAGGCAGCGGGGGATGATGGGAGTAGTCAGGCAGCTCGGGATGATGGGAGTAGTCAGGCAGCTGGGCATGATGGGAGTAGTCAGGCAGCTCGGGATGATGGGAGTAGTCAGGCAGCTGGGCATTATGGGAGTAGTCAGGCAGCTGGGGATGATGGGAGTAGTCAGGCAGCAGCGGATGATGGGACTAGTCATGCAGCTGGGGATGATTGGAGTAGTCACGCAGCTGGGGATGATGGGAGTAAGGGCAGCTGGGGATGATGGGAGTAGTGAGACAGCTGGGGATGATGGGAATAGTTAGGCAGCTGGGGATGATGGGAGTAGTGAGACAGCTGGGGATGATGGGAGTAGTCAGGCTGCTCAGTATGATGGGAGTTGTCAGGCAGCTGGGGATGATGGGAGTAGTTAGGCAGCTCAGTATGATGGGAGTAGACAGGCAGCTGGGGATGATGGGAGTAGTTAGGCAGCTCAGTATGATGGGAGTAGACAGGCAGCTGGGTAGGATGAAAGTAGTCAGGCAGCTGGGGATGATGGGAGTAGTGAGGGCAGAGGGGGATGATGGGAGTAGTTAGGGCAAATGGGGATGATGGGAGTAGTGAGGTAGCTGGGGATGATGGGAGTTGTCAGGCAGCTGGGGATGATGGGAGTAGTCAGGCAGCTGGGGATGATGGGAGTAGTCAGGCAGCCCGGATGAGGGGAGTACAGGCAGCGGGGCATAGGGAGTAGTCAGGCAGCTCGGTTGAGGGGAGTAGTCAGCAGGGGGCATAGGGGGAGATCAGGCAGCTCGGGATTGGGAGAGTCGGGCAGCGGCATTAGGGGAGTACCCAGGCAGCTGGGGATGATGGGATATCAGCAGCAGGGATGAGGGAAGTAGCGGCAGCGGGGATGATGGGGTAGTCAACAGCGGGGGATGATGGGATATCAGCAGCTGGGATGATTGGATATCACGCAGCGGGGGATGAGGGGAGAAAGGGCAGCGGGGGATGAGGGGAGTAGTGAAAACACGGGGATGAGGGGAAAGTTGGGCACGGGGGGATATGGATAGTAACGCTGGGATGATGGGAGTAGTCAGGCACTCATAAGGGGATTTTGTCCGGCACTGGGGATGATGGGAGAGTTAGGCAGCCGATGAGGGGGAGTAGACAGGCAGCGGGGTAGATGAAAGTAGTCAGGCGCTGGGGATATGGGAGTAGGATGCCGATGGGTGTGAGGGGACAGGAGGCGCTGAGTAGATGGGAGTAGTCAAAGTTAGTATGATGGGATACGGGCACTAGGCATGATGGGAGTATCGGCAGCTGGGATATGGAGTTTTTAGGCAGGGGGGATGATGGGAGTATCAGGCACGGGGGATGAGGGAGTAGTGACAGCGGGGTTTTGGGAGTAGTGAGGCAGCTGGGGATGGGGGAGTATGGGGGGCAGCTGGGATGAGGAGTAGTCGGGCATCTGGGATGATGGGGATCTCAGCGGGGGATGATGGGAGTAGTCAGGCAGCTTGGGATGATGGGAGTAGTCAGGCATCTGGGGATAATGGGAGTATTCAGGCAGCAGGGGATGATGGGAGTAGTCAGGCAGCTGGGGATGATGGGAGTAGTGAGGCAGTAAGGGATGTTGGGAGTAGTGAGGGCAGCTGGGGATGATGGGAGTAGTGAGGGCAGCTGGGGATGATGGGAGTAGTCAGGCAGCAGGGGATGATGGGAGTAGTCGTGCAGCTGGGGATGATGGGAGTAGTCAGGCAGCTTGGGATGATGGGAGTAGTGAGGGCAGCAGAGGATGATGGGAGTGGTGAGGCACAGGGGATGATGGGAGTAGTAGGCAGTGGGTGAGGGGAGTATTTAGGCAGCAGAGATATGGAGTGGTGCGTCCCCCCATTCCCATTGCAGCAGTGGCCAAAATTCCTCCTCGGCTCCGCCCCCCCGCCCTGCCGGCCTCCTGCCTGTGGGAAGTGCAGCCATGCCCGGCATTGTCAGCGGCTCGGTGCATTGATGCCTTTGTGTCTGGCGGAGCAGCCGGCGTGCTCTTTGTTGCCGGTGTAGGGTGGACCCCGGTGCCCCGTGCTGCGGCCCTGGTTACCCGCTCCTGCCCGGCAGATAAATAAAGGGAGCGAAGAGGTACAAACAAAAGGTCTCTGCATTCGCCACCTGCGGGGGCCTGGCCGGGGAGCGGGTGGACCTGGACTCGTACCTGCCGCCCATCCGGGAGATCATCCTGGGCAGCAGCTCTGCCTACGCTCAGATCCCCTTCCACAGCCTGAGGGAGGGCTCCAGCCTCCCCCAAAGGGGCCCCGGGACCGGGACTCGTTCTCACTCCCCGGAGCTGCTGGGAGGTGAGTGGTTTGGGGGACACCCGGGTGCCCAGGACGGAGCTCAGCGCCTGGCTGGTGCATACAGTGGCTGCGGACGATGCCCAGACTGGCACGGGCAGTGCCCTGCTGAGTGCGGGCACCAGCGACGAGAGCGGCAGCACGGAGCCCCCAAGCAACAGCGAAGGCCCGAGCCAGGCACCTGCGAGGAGCAGCAGCCATGCCACCCCCTCCCCGCCACACATTGGCACCGGTGCCACCCATGGAGACTATACCAAAGAGGTAACGCGCTCGCCCATGGGGACCCACGTAGCAGGGCTCCATCAGACTTTCGGGGCCCCATATAGCAAGCATTGGCCCCCTTTTCCCCATAAACCCCCTTGCAGCGGCCCCCTTCATTCTCTGGGCCCCCCTACACAGTACCTCTGACTGCTTTTCGGGGCCCTCACTGATGGCGAGGATCAGACCTGATCCTGCAGAGATCTGTCGCATGACTTGTGCGACGTTTCTGTGCCTTTAGCGCCTGCACAAGGTCAGGGTGTAGGGGAATAATGTAGCGATGGATGCGAGCAGCCTCAGCTCGTGTCGCATGATGGAAGTTGTGACAAGTTGCTACATTGTATCTCATGCCTTCCTCACAGAACAAATATGGAGGCATCATGTGGGCACCACACCCTGCCCAGATTCTCTGGCATTCTCTATAGTATGATCTATGGAAGGAGCACAACCCCCATCATCCCACTGCCCTGTTATTCCAATAACCTCAGAAGGCTGTTTGTTTATATACTGTGCAGGGTAAGGGTGGATGTTGCTGGCACCTCCTGCTACTTTGGGTGTAGATCCTTAGGAGAAGTAGAAGGGGCTGTTTTTTTAAATGTTGCATCACTGTAACTTTAAAAATAAAGCTGTGAATCTTTCAAAACACTATGACTTTAGCTGGTCGTTCTGTTCCCCAAAAAACCCTAATTTTTACTTCTTGGGGGGAAAAAAGGGGGAGGCCCCTGTAGAGCCAGTCACCCCCCCCACACCCCAGGGCCACCCAAAAGAATATCCAAAAGCCTTAATCTTAAAAGGGTTGTCTCACTACTTGTTTGCCTTTTTTTTTGGTTTCATTTTTATTTCAGGGGGTTGTTTACTTTTTCTACAGCTGCAGTAAATGCCAGTCTGATCTAAGCAACCTCGGCACCTATCGGAAGTCAACAGGGGCTGACTATAGCGACCTGCTGGCAGCCTTCGGGAGAGAACGAACAGGTCGTAATATAGCGACCATCGCACCCACCGGGGGAGACGAACAGGCTGTACTATACACCACCGGGAGCCTATCGGGGGAGATCGAACAGGGCTGTAGCATAGCGCCAGTGCCGGCAGCCTACGGGAGAGACGAACAGGTCTGTAGCTTAAACCATCCGGCAGCCTATCGGGAATCGAACAGGTCTGTAGCTATAGCGACCAGGGGGGGAGCCTACGGGGGGGATCGAACAGGTTTTAGCTTAGCGCCTGCCGGGAGCCTATCGGGAAGTCGAACAGGTCTTTAGCATAGCGACCAGGCCGAGTTTCGGAGGATCGAAAGGTCTGTAGCTAGGACCAGTCCGGGAGCCTTGGGAAACCCAACAGGGGATAAGGCCTGCCGGCAGTATGGGAGAGATCGAACATCTGTGTATACGACCAGTGGGCAGTACGGGAGGATCAACAGGGGCTGTACTTGGAAAAATTCCGGCGCCTATCAAAACGAAAGGGCTGGTAACGACCTCCCAGGCCAAACCAGAGGATCACAGGGCTGTCTTAGGACCCGTGCCCCGGCAGCCATCGGGAGAGATCAAATCTGTGCCCAATTTGGAAAATGCCGGAGCCATGGGGAGGATCAACAGGCTGAGCTAAAACCTCCCGGACCCTTGGGAAGATCAACGTCTTTTCTAACACCAGTGCCGGCACCATCGAGGTCAACAGGGCCTGACTAAGGACCATGCCGGCACATGGGAAGAGAATCAACAGGCCTGTAGCTATCCCCATTGCGGCACCCTTGGGGAAGTCGAACAGGTCTGTAGCTATAGCGACCTGAGGAACTGATGTAGTCCATACAAGAGGGGATACCTAGGAATAGGTAGGAATCTGTTAATGGACATATTTTGCAAAGTGACTTGTTTTTGCCAGATCCATAACATAAAAAGCAATCCTTGTAGTGAAACAACCCCTTTAAACAGAGGTGTATTCAAGGTGCCCTAGGGTTGCCCCAAAGAGTGTGGAGATGGCGTTCCATATACTGGCCCACATTTTACTTCAGGGATGTTGTATACTGTATCTAAATAAGATTGAGTTAGCAGGTACTGATGTGTACCGCGCTCCCCAAATTTCATGGGGGCTTTACTGTGGACATTCATAGAGACCATTAGCTTAGACGTCCATAGATGTCTCGGTTTCTAAAACGCACGTCCCTAACCTGTAGGGCAGCACATAAAGTCCCTGTGCTTCTGTAGAGAGCTGTAGGCTTTGCCCCCAGACAGCACCTTATTCCTTAGAGGAGAACACCACTATACAATCCTGTAGCACTTCAATTTCTGTTGTTGATGTGCTGTTTATTGGCTTCAATGGGGAAGTCAAAACATGCAACAGATCCGCAATGAAAAGCTATGGAACTTGGGGCCACATGTATGAAAACTGTCTTGGGCTAAAACTCACTTTGCTGCCCATAGAAACCAATCAGAGAGCCCCTTTCATTTCATATAGTGCTCTGGAAAAATGAGAGGGGAGCTCTGATTGGTTGCTATGGGCAACAAAGTGAGTTTTAGACCGAGACAGTTTTCATACATGTGGCCCTTGGAGTTATTAGGCCCTAAAAAAGACGTCTTATTGGTGATGAATTTGTCATGTACAAAGAAGTGAACGGACGGTACAGAGAACGCTTTTGTTCTCTCTTTACAAGTAGGCCTGTACCCAGGACAAGGGAGCATCCTCCAATTCTAGTGGAAATAAGGTTTCACCATCATCACAGATGAAGATTCTTTACTGTAAGAGCGGTGACGCTATGGAGCTCGCTGCCACCTGGGGTTGTGATGGTGGATTCATTTAGCAAATTAAAAAAGTGCCTAGATGCCTTTATCACAGGTTACTGAGACTAGACTCCAGAGATAGGACGTTTATTTATCCAGGAATTTATTCTGATTATTATATTTAGAGCCAGGAAGGAATCTTTCCTACTACATGGGACAATTGGCACCCGCCTCATTGGGGATTTTGCCTGCTCTGGATTAGCACACTAGAGTTATAGACTCAAGTTTTGTTTTTTTGTTTTTTAAACCCTTTGATACTTTTAAATTTTTTTGGGTTGCGGTTCTTTCTGCAGAAACATGGTGGATGTTGAATATTTTGCATTTTTTTTTTTTTTTTACATTAACATAATCAGAATCAACAAATCTGCACCAATCCCACAATCTGGTGCAAATTTGTTGCTGTGGATTTGTTTGTGTAAATGCTGGAGATATTTTGCTGTAGCATTTCAAACCCAAGTATGGGAACCCTAAGCCCGTGTTCAGACGGCTTATTCAAGCCGTAATTGCGAGCCGGATTGCGCTTGCAATCCGGCTTGAATAAGGGGCGGGGCCGGGCGGGGGCGCTGCCCGCCGGCCCCATAGACTTCCATTATCCACGGCGCGTATTGCGCCTGGATAATGTGCAGGTCACTTTCTCCCCCCCCGGCGGATTCGCCGAGCGGGGAGGAGCGACGGAATCCACTGTTCTCTATGAGAACTGTGGATTACCGTAATTATTTGCGACGGATTGGCGCCGTACTGCAGCGAAAATCCGGCGCGCAGTACGGCGCCAATCCGCGCAGAAATAAGCCGTGTGAACGGCCCCTAAGAGTGGTTTCACACACACCGTTTATTGGAAGAATGCCACTCCTGTTTTAAAGGGGTTTTCTCATCAATGGTTTTCGCAGACTTGAGCTGCTTCTGTCTCTTACAGCTTCAACTCCAGGGACGTGTCTTCCCTCATGTCTTCCCTCACTGAAGACTGGTGATATCATAATTCTGTGTGAGCAGGGAAAGGGAGAGGATGTCACAGCTCTGCAGACCTCCTGCAGTGGTCAGTTCTCATGTCTGCAGAGCTGTCCCCTCCCTCACAGGATTCAATCCTTGTAACCAGAGTTACAAGGAGTTATACATATAGCCTGAACTAATGAAACAAATGTGAGGAATGCACTTTGCTCTCCCCTCTGTTATCAGGCAGGGGGTAAAGCAGACTGTGTAAGGCTGTGTTATACGGTGGGAGAGTGAATCTGAGACAGCCTTTATCATACAGACACAGTCATCACAGAAAGCTGAGGCAGCTAGTTTCACTTTCATTTTCCAAAGCTCAGAGGGGAGTAAGCACAGAGTGCAGTCAGCCGATCACAGCAAAGGGGGCGTGGCCCAACCTCAGGCTGCTGATTTAGCTCTAGACACACACAGATTAGCTCTCATCTGCTATACTAAATGTTTTAGGTAATGCAAACCAGTTGCAAAAGTGTTTATTTTTACTGCCCCCATCATTACAGATTTAATCTTTGTGGCGAGAAAACCCTTTTAAGCCAACATCAGGAGTGGGTCCCGCAGGAAGTAGAAGCCCTTCCTTTGTATTTCACATTGCTTTGAAACCCAATTCTGGCTTTGCCTTAAAAATTGCATCGAAAAGAACTGTGGTTTGTATTATGGATCTGTAATATGGCTGTAAGCTTTAATTAGCCATACACATTAGATTAACGTTGGCCAATTTGAACAACGCAGACCGACCATCTAATGTGTATGGGGGCCTCCAGGCTGATCCTTTTGTTCTTGGGGACATCAGCCTTGGCCTTTCGTCCGTGCCCCCCTCTTTTCCCCTCATGCATGCTTAGCCAACCATGGATGTGTGAGTAAATCAGGAGAGACTAATGGCCAGACATACTTTCTAATGTACAGCTGTCTAAACGATCGAATGCATATGGCCAGATGACTACCAACAATAGAGGAGAGTCAAACTGTAAAGCAGTGTTCCTCCAGTCCTCCAGGCCCACCAACAGGTCATGTTTTCAGGATTTCTTAGTATTGAACAGGTGATATAATTGTTGTCGGTGCATTCTCTTGGATATCCTGATCAAGTCCTGTTGATGGGCCTTGAGGACAGGCATACATTACTCAGCTCATGTAGTTCTTCCTGGCGTTGAACTCGTCAGCAGAGGACCCTCCTATTGAGAAGGGGTAGGCCAAATTGGACAACCTTTGCAATGCACATTCACAAGCATGAATTCCTCTAGTTGGCCATTCACATAAGATGAAAGTTAGCCAAGATATCAAATAGATGAAGTCCCACTTTGGAGACACTTTAAGTTTCATCTCCAATCCTCTAATAAATATCTGTTACCCATATTTACTCCTTTTTTTCATTTAAACAACATTTTATTGACACAAAATCAATCCATACAGATATATAGTAATGGACATGTATAACAGTGTCATTAATTTTCTACATCCATATTTACTCCTTTACCCCAGGGAAGGATTTGAAAAGAACAGCACGGGGTTGCTGCAGAGCCATCATGTTGTCTATGAATATCCTTAATGTAAGCAGAATGAAGTTACGGTTCTGTTCACTTGCCCCCATTATCTTCCATTTATAATGGAAGTGGCAGTGGCCTGCTGGATCTGCTTAAAGGGGTTTTGCCACGATGTAATGTTGACGTGGGATCCTCCAAAATGGGTATTTAATCACTTTTCTAAATATAAGTCATCAAAAAAAGTGAAGCCTCAGAGCTACAGCCTGACTTACCTGCCCTTTGTTTCCTGACAGTTTACATTAGACACGACCAGGAGCTGATCTGGCTGCGCTTGCGTTGTTTGCACTTCTTATCTGATGGCAGGGAACATGAACGAGCTTTGAAGGGACTGGAGAAAAAGATGTTGTATCTTTTGTATAGAGAATCCACTGGTTATAATGTAATTATCTGAGTAAACATGCAGGCGCTCTCTGCTCAGCCCCCCTCCCTCTCACCCTGAAGGAATGAAAGAAGACTGCCTGGTTGTAATGTAATTATCTGAGTAAACATGCAGACACTCTCTGCTTAGCCTCCCTCCCTCTCACCCTGAAGGAATGAAAGAACACTGCCTGCTGAGCTTATCTTCTCTCCTGAGCAAATAAGAGGGAGAAATAAAACACATATAGCTTGTGCACAATACAGTTTTCCTTTGTGGATTAGCAAAACAATGTTTGCTCAACTACAGAGACTGAATATCAGGAATGTGCATGGGAGGGGGAGTGATGACCTCACAGAGGAGGTGCTTGTTTTTTTTTAAACACAGAAACACAACGCCCCTTTTTTCAAGCCTCAAGAGGGGAGTATCAGCCTGTTAGGTAAGGAACTCACTTCTTGGCAAAACCCCTTTAATGCTGGGTCTGAATGGTGCCTGTTGGACCCTATTGACTGATGTTTTTTTTTTTACGTTTTCATCATTTTGACAACAGGAGTCATGATACGAGCAGTAATCTTGTCAAAAGCGACAGTGGCCTTAATGAAGCCCTTGATGATGGCTGGTAGAGCAGATGTGACCAGAGCCTTTCTCCACCTTACTGCGAATGGAAAGGGGCGTGTGGTCGTGACAATGTGCAGGCAAGTGCTGATCGCTATTTCCTGAATGGTGTGAGGCTCATACGGGCCGCAATGCCACCTAGCGCCGCCCAGACTAGTCTGTAGGTTCGCTGAATGCTCTCCGAGGATCCTTATTATACCATAAGGTATGTTTACACAGCGTAAAATAAAAAGCTAAATTCAGGGAACAACCTTGAATTTGTGCTGCGCATTTCACTATTTTCTTGAAACGAATTTCACCAGTTTTTAGGACAAGCGTTTTATCTGCATATTCCACTGTGCATAATGTGTTGGTACCTGTGAAATTTGGACCATGTGAGCATAGCCTTAGAGGTAATGTCTCCAGTGCAGAATAACTCCGTGACAACATTCAATGGAGAACGCTGCTGCTTCTTAAGAATTTTATAATGTTGGGGATACTAAATTTATTCTCTGGGGATCACATCTGGGTTCCTTGTGACACACGGCTCCTCATCACACATGGAAAATACCTAAGTTAACTATTCTGGGCCCTATCTCAGCATTCCTGTTCCAATGCCATATCATATGAGGATTGGTAAACACCAGGTGTCCCACTCGCTTTGGTACCTGAAACAGCTTGAGCAACTTTTAAGCTATTGAGTGTATTACAATGAAATCTGAACTGTGCATACCTTACTCTGTGACAGGCAGAAAGAGGCCACAACATATGTTGGAAATATCCACCACTTGCATGTAAGCATGCTTGAACTCACCGCTTTAGGAAGATGTGTGCCAGCATATCCAGATCCAATGCATCTATTCATTGTCAGATAGTGGCCTGCAGATTGGCTTGTTCCAGTGCGCTCACCCCTCAGGTGGTGGTAAATCCGTTGCACGTGGTGTTCCGTGGAGACAACCATGTTATCATAGTGAGCCTGAATTTCAACCATGGCACTATCCTGCTGGAAGGAACCCATGGTGACCTCTTTGTACACCACTTGATGTTTTTCTCTAGGGCTACCTGAAAGGGCGAGTGGAATGGAACAAAGCAAGAACACTTGCGGAACTGCTGGCCAATATTTGTAAAAAAAACCACACTGGATCCAGATCATGCACCTTTCTAAACATGGAGCGCCCAAGTGCAAACTCGCTTGGGTGCAAGTGGTGGACACTGCCGACATCATTTTGATTGTCACAGGTATGTGTAGTTCAAATTTTGCTGTAATCTGCTGAATAGTGTAAAGAAATGTGTATACTTTCTTGAATACAAAAGCGAGTGGGACACTTGTAGAATGGTTCTTGCTAGCGGTTGCAAGAAACGCCTCCGTGGGATCTGCATTTTCATTGTAGTTGGGGTTTTATCTATACTTCTGGTGAAAAAAAATAAAATTGCTGTAAAAAGTAAAAAATTTTGGCTTGTGTCCTAAAATCTGCACAATGTTTTTCCATAGCTGTGAATGGGACTTTGAAAAACCCTATTCTCTTGTATTGATAGATTTCTGATAGTGTCAGAGTGGACAGCTTAAGGGTAAATTCACACGGCTTATTTAGCCGTGTATTTCTCTGTGTATTGTGCTTTATACGCAGCAAAATGCACGCCACAATTACGGTAATTCATAGCACTCATAGAGAGCTATGGATTATGTGTCGTCCTCCTACGCATACAATACGATCATATTGTGCGTGGGGGGAGGATTGACTTGTCAATTGTTAGCGGCGATTACGCGCCGCTGACAATGCATGTTTATGGGCAGGGCTGTGGAGTCGGCAAGCCAAAGCCCCGACTCCGACTCCTCAATTTCCCAAACCTCCGACTCCTGAATCCGACTCCTGACTCCCTCATACACGGCGCATGTTTAAGTGATAACTTTACTGTAAAATGGTAACATTAGGCTGTTTATCACCTTATGATACAATAATCAAGCTATTTAGGTAGAACAGACACTGACAAGCAAAAGAGTAACAATGTTTTTAACACTTGTGGGTAGAGTTGAAGAAAAAGCTGTATGTGTATCCAAGTCCAGTCTGCACCAACATTGGGAATGTGTAGGAGAGACCTGGGATCAGATTTTGGTCAAGATATGCTTGAATCTGATTCAGAGCCCAGAAGGATTCAGGCAGTATTGAAAACCAAAAGGTGAATTTACCAAATACTAACAAAATAATACAAATTAACATTTTTATTTTTAGGAGCAGAACAGTAATAATGCAGTTACAGGAAAGATATGAGAACTAAGCAGATGCTAAATACTTGCAAGTCAAATTTATGTAGATAGGTAAGATGACTGTATATAAAATTACAGGAGCCTCATGTACAAAGCTGTAGTGGATGGTGAGATATGGAACCTGAAAGTCTCAAAAGATTAAAACATTGTTACCATTTTACTTGTCCGGGGACAATATAGTTATGGGATATGACTTTAGAACATCAAAAAATGGTAAATATGCAAAACACTGCAGGAACATTTGTGGAGTCTCTGAATTTGTTCTGAGAAATAGTATTGCCTCTATCAGATCCTGCATAGATAACCTCACATCTGATCTCATTATTTCCAGGCTAGAGAACGGCCTCTCTACACTAACTTGGGGGCAAAGTGGTGACCACAAGGGCAACCTCTCGAACAATGTCAGGGTATAAAGGAATTGCCTCAGCCACAGTCAGTTTTGATGAATGGTTGATCTCTGCTGCTTCTTTGAAAGCAGGTGAAAAATGTTACTGAAATCTGTTTGCCATGGGAGTGGGATCTTCTCCCCTGGGGGCAGCACTTTGCCTGCTCCATGTCATCAATTACACTCCTCATGTGATGAGGCTGAAGATATGGGAGCAGTAGCCGGACCAAATTCCTCTTGCTCTTTGCATCAAACAAACTGGATCAACTTATTATATATTTTGGGAGTCGGAGTCGGTCCCTTTTATGACGACTCCGACTCCTGCAAAATAGACACCGACTCCGACTCCACAGCCCTGTATATGGGGCCGGCGCCTCCGTGGTTTAGAATTACGCGCTGGTTACAAAACACCCGGCGTATTGCGACGCTTACTATACGTGCCGCATTAAGTCGTGTGAACTGGAAGGGTAAATTAGTTAATACTTTTCCTGGAGGTGTAATAGAGGAGCAGCATGATACAGAGTTGTAAGGCTGTGTTCACACGGCTTACTCAAGCCGTAATTGCGGGACGGGTCCCGCCTGCAATACGGCTTGAATAGGGGGCGCGGCGGGGGATTCGCCGAGCGGGGAGGAGCGACGGAATCTATGAGAACTGTGGATTACCGTAGTAACTGGCACAGATTGGATCCATACTGCAGCGCAAATACGGCGTGCAGTACGGCTCCAATCCGTCCCAGAATCAGCCGTGTGAACGAGGCCTAAGAGAGGATGCTCCAGAATTGTTATTTTATCACTTATACAAGAACAGGACAGGACAGCAGTAGGTGGTCCAGATAGTTTTAATACTTCCAAGGCATGAACTCTACAAGGAAGGATTTACTGTGCGTTGCTTCTTTGAATACATTTACGCGAGTCTTTGGCCAAATGAACAGAAGGTAATTTGCTTTCCCTTTTAGTTGATGTAGTGTGCAATAGTGAAAGTGATAGTAAGTCTGCAATCTGCTGTATGACCTACTTAATTAAACAAGCCAAAGTTCCCTGAAACTAAAAAAATTCATTTACTTTATTACCACCTTCCCAGCAGTGGAGGATCGGATGAGCTAGGTTTATTCATTGACACCTGTCTTAAAGGGCTAGTATACTTTTATCTTGGTCCCTGCTGTGGTTATACTACCTGGTCTCCTCTGCATGCATCCTGGACGATTACATTTATACTTCTACATGAAAGAGAGCAACATATGTGCATCGCTGTATTCCCTGTTTGAAGAGAGTTTTTCAGGATTTTTGGAAAACCTCTCGGACCTAGAAATGTCTTGAAATAAAAAATTAAACTGTACTCGCCTCTCCCCCGTCATCGTTCCAGCAATTGTAAAGCCCTGGAGTACTCCACCAGTCACTCAGCAGGGTTGTTCCAGCACTGCTGAAACTCCAGTGCCCTCTATCGGTAATTCAGCTGTGTCATTCCAGCATCAGTAGAGCTCCGGTGTCCCCTGCCCATCACTCAGCAGTATCGTTCCAGCACCGCTGAAACTCCAATGCCCTCTATCGGTAATTCAGCGGTGTCATTCCAGCATCGGTAGAGCTCCGGTGTCCCCCGCCCATCACTCAGCAGTATCGTTCTAGCACCGCTGAAACTCCAATGCCCTCTATCGGTAATTCAGCGGTGTCATTCCAGCATCGGTAGAGCTCCGGTGTCCCCAGCCCATCACTCAGCAGGGTTGCTCCAGCACCGCTGAAACTCCAATGCCCTCTATCGGTAATTCAGCGGTGTCATTCCAGCATCGGTAGAGCTCCGGTGTCCCCAGCCCATATATCAGGAGGTTTGGTCCAGCACCGCTGAAACTCCAATGCCCTCTATCGGGAATTCAGCTGTGTCATTCCAGCACCAGTAGCCCTCCAGTGTCCCACACCCATCACTCGGCACTGTCGTTCCAGCACTGTTCAAGCTTCGGTGTCCCCTATAGGTCATTCAGCAGTGTCGTTTCAGCACTGGTAAAGCATGGCTAATGCTTCAGTGTTCCCCACCGGTCACCTAGCAGTGTTGTTCCAGCACTGCTGGATCTCCGGTGCCCCCTGCCATAAGCTCAGCAGTGACGTCACGTTGACTGCTCACGTGACCATGAGCCAATCACTTGTTACATGCCATGCATATAAGCAGTGACTTCTAAGGTTAGTAGTTTGTTCACAGTCATTAATTGGATGTCACTGCTGTGCAACCAACAGGGCTCAGCGGCGTTGGAATAACAGAGACCAGATTGATGATCACAGGTTAATTTTCTTATTTTAAAGCCGTTTCAGGCAGTAGAGGGTTTTCTGAAAATCCTGGAAAACCCCTTTAACATATGTATGTACTGACTTCAGTGGTGACCAAACACCTTTTTTTTATTAATTTGATGGTCCTATGCTGTCTAAAATTACATATACAATATTATTAATTCTCTGACTGAGAGGATACTTCTGAATATTTAGCTTCAGCCTCTGTTTATCTCTACATAGTCTTATTACAAATAGGTAATGAGATATTGATTTCTCTGTTGTTCTCTCCACAAGGATAGATAAGAATATACTAGACTATGAGCAGAACACGAAAGGAAAAAAAGGATAATTTTTTTTTTTATTTGCACTGGTGAGGTTTTCTTTATGCCTACTAGGTTATTTCTGATAATATTTACACTTTTCAGGCCAGAGCCAACTAGAAAGAAGGACCGTCAAGTAATACTTTTATGAGAGCCCACATAGAGGAAGTCAATGAGAATGATGTACCTAGGGGAACTTTAAAAAAAATCATACTAAAAAACAACCACACATTTAAAAACAAAATCCATATAGTAGTCGCATGTTGCTTGTCAATATGTGAAAAGAAAAAAATTGATAGTAGTGTCCCTTTAACACAATGATCTCTAACTTGAAGCTTTTGGGGCCTCCATTTTGCCCTTTGAGACAGCAGAGGAATGTCTGGATACAGCTGTGTATTCAATGCAGAAGGTAGTTGTCACTCCAAAAGGGCAAACAATTTATGGACATGGCTAAAAAGCACAGAATGTAGTGGAGACGTGCAGAAAAATGACTGTAGAAAGAGTATTAACAGGGGGTAGTAATGTAACCTAGTTATTTATGTGTTCATAATGGATAAGGAAAACATGACTACTTTGTTCCAAAAATTGCGCCATTCCCGTCCACAGAGTTTGTGTTCTATTACAGCTAATCTCCATGCATATAAATAAAGCTGAGCTGCAATGCCACGCACACTCTGTAGAAAGGAGTGGCGCTGTTTTTGAAAGAAAGCAAAACATGTTTTCTAATTCTGGACAACCCCTTTCATAATCCTGTATATACTTCATCGTCATGTACGTAGTTTGATATTTTCATTCTGTTTCCGACAATGACTGTGTAAGAGTTAACATGCAATAGATGCACACAAGCACATAGGAACCACTTTCATAAGGGTTCTGCTGTGTGACTCGAATTAGGGCCTGTTCACATCACCTTAAAGGGGTTGTCTCACTACCAGCATTGCTTTTTATGTTAAAGATCTTGCAAAAACAAGTCGCTTTGCAATACGTGTCCATTAACAATATCCTACCTATTCTGAGATATCCCCTCTTGTATGGGCTGCATCAGCTCCTCAGGTCGCTATAGCTACAGACCTGTTTGATCTCCTGATAGGCTGCCAGCACTGGTTGCTATAGCTACAGACCTGGATTCTACTGCAGCCTAGTAGAAGCCATTAAACACGCCCCTGAATTCAAAATGAAACCAAGAAAACAGGACTGAGGTAAGATGAATCAATGTAGTGAGACAACCCCTTTAATGTTCTGTGCCATGGGTATGTAAGAATAGTATTAAAAATAGAGGCATCAGTGGTCAGAACAGGAGATTATTAGAGCCACATTGAAGGTATATGAATGCCATCTAAAGATGTTCAAACATAGACCGTGCCTTACCTGCAGCATTGCCATAGGCTTCAACAGAGCAAACGTACGCTCTTTGTGACTGTATTTGGTCTGTCTTATGCCTGTGTACATTTTATTCAGAGGACAGAAGTGCTTATTAGTCTTTGCTATTCTATCCCACAAATAAAATATACACTATGTTTGGCCTATTGAAGCCTATGGCTATGCCGCAGGGACTCCACAGTCTACGCTTCGTTACCTTTTTGATGGTGTTCTGAAGTGTACAATTAGCATGGCTGTAAATGTGATGTGAACAGAGCCTAATGCTGACCAGGTCAGACTACCAATGACTTGTAGACTTGGGCCACATGTATGAAAACAGTTTAGGTGTAAAACTCACTTTCTTGCCCATAGGTTACTATGGGCAAAAAAGTGAGTTTTAGACCTAAACAGGTTCATAAATGTGGCCCTTAGTGTCCAGATAAAAGGCCTAGCGAGAAGAAGGCCGGGATACAGGGCTGCAGAATCCGGCTACACATAGGATTTGTTGTAGTCTGGAAAAATGCTTCAGCAGCTGTATGAAGTCAGGGGTCCATCACACTTCCGTTTATCGAGCACGCCAGGCGAACTTAAACGAATGAAATCCAACACCCATAGGGTCTCACTGTAAAAAAAAAAATATAAATAAATTTAATGTATACATTTTACTGAATACTGTTGTATAGAATAGCGGAGGCTCCTGTGCTATTCAATGGTTTTTTTGTAGTATACAGATATATAATGGGCCAAAGGACATGGTTGTGGCCAGCATTGGGCCATTTAGTCCTATACTGTAGAGATTGTAAGCCTCCTCAAGCGGAGTCCTCTCTTCCTCTGTAGCAGTTGTTAGCCATTTTGAGGGCCTCATGTATGAAAACTGTCTAGGTCTCAGACTTTCTTTTGTTGCCCATAGCAACCAATCAGTTTCCCTTTCATTTTTCCAGTGCGCTATATGAAATTAAAGGGGAGCTCTGACTGGTTGCTATGGGCAACAAAGACAGTGTTACTGCTAGTTTTTATACATGAGGCCCTGTGTATTGCCCTTGTACTTTTGAATTTATGTATGTAGCCCCCCCCCCCCCCTTGAATGTACAGTGCCCTGAGATTAATGAGGCTTTAAAATAATAACAGAACATGTCCCAATGCGCAGGTGCCGTTTTTTTGGGTCTATTTTGCGCCAAAAAAACCCTTTTGACGCCATATTTTTGATGTAAATAAACTGTCGTACACCAAAACTAGGCGCATTATACGCCGGGCATGACACATTGTACATATAGTAGCAATGATATGCTGTGTGCCTCCACCACGAAAATGTTTGTAGTGTATGTAGCATCCATGTTTTCTTCCACAGATACAAAGCATACAATGTATAGTACTTTGCCCTATGTTGGCCTACAAGTGGAAAAATACAGAAGGAAGTGCATGTCTCACCTAGATTTCTAAACAAGGTGAGATAGGAAAAATTAAGAAAGCTGGAAAGCATGAACAACCCTTGATAACCTGGATTTTTATGGAATGGTGAGAAGAGTACAGACGGTCTGTCATTCCAGTGATACAGGGTAGTGAAACATTGTCTGATTAAAATGTATGGGCGTCGTTGCAATACTTCGTATAACTGCTACTAAAAGTATGGGGTGTGCAAGTACAAACAAGACTAAGACTGCAGCACTGGCCCGAGTCCAGCGGCCCCTTCAATCAGTTGATCGGTGGAGTTGCCAGAAAACAGTCCCTCACAGATCTTATATCAATGGCCTATCCTGGCCTTTAGTTCTATAAGGCTTGTTCAGTCCTTTAAAGAGGTTGTCTCACTACAAGGATTGCTTTATATGTTAAAGATCTTGCAAAAACAAGTCACTTTGCAGTATATGTCCATTAACAGTGTCCTACCTATTCTGAGATATCCGCTCTTGTACGGGCTGCATCAGCTCCTCAGGTCACTATAGCTACAGACCTGTTTGATCTCTCCTGATAGGCTGCCAGCGCTGGTCGTTATAGCTACAGACCTGGTATCCTCAGCAGTTCGTCACTGCAGCCCAGTAAAATCAGTAAACATGCCCCTGAATTAAAAAATGAAAACAGGATGTATCAATGTAGTGAGACAACCCCTTTAACTGTAAGTGAGGAACTGTATAGTTATTTCCCAGATTGGAAGGTATTTATTTACTGCAAGTCTTCTATGCTGGAAAGTACCTGTTATTTATGAACAAAAACAAAGTCTAAACTTTGTACTTCAACCATCTATGAACGTGTCATTAGAATCCGCACCCAGAAACACTGATCATGAAACCTTATTATTATTCTACTGCATAATATGGAGGTGCACGATTTAACTATCCTAAAGACGTTAGAGCCACTTGTCTTCAATTATACAGTGACTTGATGCAAATCTGTATCTCTGTTACAATGGGTAGGCTGCAGATCTTTCCATACGTAGTCATGAGGGCTATTAATAGCTTTTTCTATAAAGCTATTTGCATTTTCCAGTTGGGTTATCGATTGTGAATAGTTTACAGAGGGCTGATAAAAATGGCCTGTCCCAGATGATTTGTCTCATGATGATTTATATTATTCAGTAGCTGAGCAATTAAAAATATTGTTTCGTGAAAGAGACCATATTTAGGATATGGTAGACGGCACTGACATTACCATGAGAAGACCACCCATTATACATTGTACATACCTTGGGTTCCTTTGTTACCTCTTGGACTATGGAAGATGTTCATAAATTGCAAGCAGACCTGGACACACAATGCTTGGGCATCCACTTGGCAAATGGGGTTCATGTGGATAAATGTAAGGTTCTGCATCTGGGTAGAAATAATCTACAGGCATCATATGTCCTAGGGGGAGAAAAACTTGGAGAATTACTTGTTGAGAAAGATCTGGGCATTCTTGTAGATCATAGACTACAGAACAGCATGCAATGTCAATCAGCTGCCTCTAGGGCAAGTAAGATATTGGCGTGTATTAAGAGGCATGGACTCCCGGGACAAGGATGTAATTCTACTGCTGTACAAAGCATTGGTGCGTCCTCACTTAGAATATGCTGACGAGCAACCAAACTTATAAGGGGAATGGAGCATCTTAGTTATGAGGAGAGGTTAGTAGAATTGAACTTATTTAGTCTTGAGAAAAGACGGCTTCGGGGGGACATGATTAATTTATATAAATGGTCCCTACAAAAAGTATGGGGAAAAATTATTTCACGTGAACACTCCCTCAAAAGACAAGGGGACATTCCCTTCGACTAGAGAAAAAAGGATTCAATCTCCAGAGGAGAAGGGCGTTCTTCACTGTAAGAACTGTAAATCTGTGGAATAGCCTGCCTGAGGAGTTGGTCACAGCAGGAACTGTAGAGAGTTTCAAGAAAGGCTTAGATACCTACCTGGAACTAAAGAATATTAATGCGTATGTAGCCATGTAAAATTCTGGGGTCAGAGATGGGGTCTCCACTGGAGCAGATTGGTTCTTGCCTTGTGGGTTTCAGGGCATTTACCAGTGGTGAGGCTGGGCTTAAATTTCTTGTCTCTCCCTTCACCCACATTTTCCCCACCCTTGGTTGAACTTGATGGACACATGTCTTCTTTCAACCATACTAACTATGTAACTATGTATGTAACTATTATATGCCTTGCTCTTGGCATGATCTCTATTGCTCGACCACTTCTGGGGAGGATAAAAACAGTCTTAGGCCTCTTTCACACGGCTTATTTCAGAACGTATTTACATCGGATTGCCGATCGTAAATACGTTCTGAAATCAGTTGAAAATCAGTTGCAAATAAGTGCCACTAAGTGTGGGAAGTATTTGTAACTGATTTCCCGACGGATTCACCATCTCCAATCATTGTAGGTGGTGAATCCGTCCGTAAATAATTGACATGCACATTGTTTTTCCGTCCGGATTGCCGTCGTCAATCCGCGGCGGCAATCCGGCACGGAAATACGCGTCGTGTGAACGACGAGCCGTATTTTCTATTGAAATCAATAGAAAATAGGCTGTTACTTATTTCTGACTGATTTGCCGACGGATTGACGATCGTTCATCCGTCGGCAAATCCGCGGCGAAATAAGCCGTGTGAAAGAGGCCTAACTGTGGATTGGTGGAGTCCAAACACTTTTTAGAAATGTTTTTTTTTTACCTTTTCCAACCTAAGCATCACTTCTGAAGTCCTCAGAATTCCCTTGTCCTTGCAATGTTACACTTCCACAAACATGTGTTGTGAAGATCACGCTTTGCTAGATCCACGTTCATTAAATAAAACAGGTCATCCTTTCACATCTCATTGTCATCCCCATTTATTCTAATTTTACCTTCAAAATACCTGCTAATCCTAAAAGGTTTACATAATTTTGCCATCCAGACGTATGTTATATTGGATGATTTTCTTTAATAAATAAATGACCAAGTCTGATAATTTATTTATTCTTACATTATTCTAACGTAACGCTTCCTATTAAAACAAAAAATGCTTTTTTTTTTTGTCTCGTCCATGGAAAAATATTGCTCCAATAACCTTCAGGCTTATCGAGAGGATCTTTAGCAAACTGCAGACGGTCCACACATTATTGTTGTTTAGTGTCCACTTGATGGTGGACTCATGAACATTAACTAATATGACATCGGCCTTAAGTTGCTTAGAGGTTACTTTTGGTTCCCTTGTTATCACATGGACTAGTACCGTGTTTCCCCGATAGTAAGACAGCGCCTTACGTTCTTTTTACCCCCAAAAGTCCCAGTATGTCTTACTTTCGAGGTATGTCTTATAGGGCCGGCTGTAGGCAGGTACAGGGCCGGCTGTAGGCAGGGATAGGGCCGGCTGTAGGCAGGGATAGGGCCGGCTGTAGGCAGGGATAGGGCCGGCTGTAGGCAGGGATAGGGCCGGCTGTAGGCAGAAAAACACTTACCTGGCTCCCCGCTGCTCCGTCTCCCGCGCCGCCTCCTCGCTGCTCCGTCTCCCGCGCCGCCTCCTCGCGGCTCCGTCTCCCGTGACGCCTACTCGCTGATACGTCTCCCGCGCCGCCTCCTCGCTGCTCCGTCTCCCGCGCCGCCTCCTCGCTGCTCCGTCTCCCGCGCCGCCTCCTCGCTGCTCCGTCTCCCGCGCGCCTCCTCTGCTGCTCGGCCTCCGCGCGCTCATCCCGGCACAGGCAGTGACGTCATCAGGCCGCGCTACGTCTTACTTTCGGGGTACGTCTTACATTAGGCGACCTCCCAAGACACGACTACGTCTTAACTTCAGGGTGTCTTACTATCGGGGAACATACGGTATATGACTTGCTCTTGGCATGATCTTTGTTGGTCAGCCCCTCCTAGCGAGAGAAATGGTGGGGACGGCTTTTCTCCACAATGAGCGGAAAAAAGCCCTTCACATTCACAAGCACAGATTCCGTCCGAAAACCGGACGGAAGATTGTGTTTGTAGAATGATCTGCGGGCGGAAAAAAACGGCAGATGGAAAACCCATGCAGTGGGGACTGCTGCACAGGTTTTCCATAGAGCACCATGGTGCTCATTTTCGGCCGGTTTTTAAGGCGGTCTGCAAAACCGCAAACCGCCTGCAAAACCGGCCGAAAACCCGTGCAGTGGGGACTTGCCCTAATAAGTCTTGAATTTACTTAATTTGTACACAGTCTTGTCTGTTTCTTTAGAGATGGGTTGTTACCTTTTCCAGCCTGATAAGCATTAACAACTTTTCTTTTGACGTCTTTAGAAGTCTTTGTTCATGCCATGTTACACTTTCAGAAGCTTGTTGTGAGGATAAGACTTTGATAGATTCCTGTTCAGTAAATAGGTCACCCACTCACAGGTGATTGCCTTGCCATTGACTGAAAACAAGTGGCTCTAGTTTTACCTTTAAATTATCTGCTAATCCTGGTTTTTGTCCTGTTTCCACTTAGCCAGAGGTGATATTGGATGATTTTCCTCCGTAAATAAATGACCAAGTCTAATATTTTTGACTGACTTGTTTGATTTGATTTTCTTTCCCTACTTTTAGGACTTTTAAGGGCAGAGGATAAATACCGGTCGGTTTAGGGCGCATCCCCACGGCAGTGGACAAAAACCCGACGGTTTGACGGATGGTAAATGTCAGGGTATGCGGCCGTCCCCACGGCCGCGGGGGGGGGGGGGACAGCTTTTGTCCGCGCTGAGCGGAGAACAGCCCTCCCCCCTCCCATTGAATTGTTTATATTCCGTCCAGAAACCGTACGGAAGAATGAACATGTTCAATGTTTTGTTGCCGGACCGCCCACTGTGCTCATTTTCGGACGGTTTTTCAGGCGGTCTGAAAAGCCGCAAACCGGCTGAAAAACTGGCCGAAAACCCGTGCTGTGGGGACATGCCCTTATCCTGTCCTGTTTTAGTGCTGTCCCCAGGGCCGTGTGGGGGAGGGGGGGGACACACATCTTTTCTCTGCGATGAGCGGAGAAAAGCCCTCACCCTTCACATTGATGTGCACATATTCCGTCCGAAAACCGGACGGAAGACTGTGCATTTTTGATGTTTTTGAGGACTGCTGCGCAGGTTTTCCATAGAGCCCGGTTGTGCTCATTTGCGGACGGTTTTTCAGCCGGTCTGCAAAACCGCAAACCGACTGAAAAACCAGCCGCAAACCCGTGACGTTGGGACATTCCCTTAGGCAGAAATATAGACAATTCTGAAGGATTCATAAACTTTCAAACACAACTGTAGGTGTAGGCCCCAGAGGTAGAACCCACATCAGCTATTTATGGCATATCCTGTGGTTGTGTCATAAATGTCTGAGATGGAAATACCCCTTTTAAAGACCAGGCATACATTCTAGATGTAGTTTGTGTGACATTTGAGGTTTTCATATAGAATATGCACCTAATCGTACAACACCTGTGCAGCAATATTGTGCTTGTGGTGCAAATTTTAATAAATCTTTTTTGGCACCAGGAAATGACACTTTTTGTAAAGATGTTCCATTGCATTGTATTGACCTGTAGTCAGCCTAATAATTAGCCTTTTTTTTTTCTTATTTGCTTCAGTAATACAGACGTTACGCCACAAAGGCTGATTTCCTGGAAGGAAATGAACAGTCATGTTTTGCCTTAGGGAAAAAAAAAATCATTTCATGTAGCAAGCAAAGAAAATTGCATGGTTAATTTTTGAAAACTGTTCCTGTTTATCATTTACAAATGCCTTTTTCTTTATGTACTAAGAACACTATAGTTTTCCAGACCATAGTGAAGGCTTGTAAATTTGTATAGTTTTTAATAAATAATTCTAATAACTAAGAGAGCAATATGGCTCTGTCCACATCTGTGCTATGGTTTCCATTTATATTGGAAGCCATGACACTGCCAAATCTGTCATAACATGTATACCACTGGCACCTAGCAGACCCCATTGACTTAGTCTGTTGGGGTTCAATTGTTGTTTCTACCATTTTGATGGAAAGAATAATGTTGCATGCAGAGTGAGGCTGCGTTCCCATGGCACAGGACAAATACGTCCGGTTTGCCGGCTGGCATTTGTCCTGTTTTGTGGCCGTCCCCACGGCCGTGTGGGGGGGGGGGGGGGCTTTTCTCCGCGATGAGTGGAGAAAAGCCCTTCCCCTCCACATTGACATGCACAGATTCCGTTTGGAAACCGGACGGAAGAATGTGCATGTTCAATGTTTTGCGGCCGGACCGCAGGCGGGAAAAACCGCCCGACGGAAAACCCGTGCAGTGGGGACTGCAGCATGGGTTTTCCATGGAGCACCATTGTGCTAGTTTTCGGCCGGTTTTTCAGGCAGTCTGAAAAACCGCAAACTGGCCGAAAACCCATGCCGTGGGGACATGCCCTTATACCTCTTGTGAAGTCTAACAGTTGCTCCAATGCCTTTGCAGGCAACGTGAACAGAGTATTATTGTACTCCTACAGTATATGACCTGAAATAAATGGGCACTGCACCGCCACACTCATTGCAAACATTAGCAATTACGTAAGTATCGTCAACTGTAAGGGTGGGTTCACACGGCAAAGACAACATACCGGTCGGATTTTCTGACCGGTATTTTGTCCTTTTTTTCGGCATGTGGGGGGGGGGGGTGGCGGCTTTTGTCCGCGGTTTGCGGATTCAAGCCATCCCCCTTCATATTCGCATGTTCTGCCCAAAAGCCGGGCTAAGTTCTAAGATTTTTGGAATGCCGGCGGTGTCAAAAACCATCCGGTGGAAAATCCATGCAGTATGAACTACTGCACGGATTTTCTATTTAAATCAGTGTAAAAGCTTGACTGTTTACAGACTGTTTTTGGATTTGAAAACTGTCTGTAAGGCCATGTACCCAACAGCAGCGGTTTTGCAAAAGCCGGCTGCAAACTTTTACACAGGCCACTATGGAAAACCTGTGCAGCAGGCCCCAAGCATTGTGCTTGTTCATTCTTCCGTCCGGTTTTTGGACGGAATATGAACAAGTGGGGGGGGAGGGGTTTCTCCGCTTACCACAGAGAAAAGCCGTCCTCCCGCGGCCGTGTGCACGGCACAAAAACCGGACAAATACCGGTCGGATAAACCAACTGGTATTTGTCCTGTGCCGTGTAAACGGGCCCTAAAACTGCCTGAAAACCTTTCATGAGTTTAGTATGGAGGAATTTAGGCAGCTCCACACTCGACTTTAACCCCATGAAACACCTTTGGATTGAATTAGAAGTTTTCCGACATCAGTTCTTTACCTCCAAAAAATGTTTCTTTTGCTGATTGATCACAAATTTCAACAGGCACACTTTGATATCTTGTGAACAAGAGCGGTCCACGCTCGAAACGCGTCAGCTAGTTAGAGCGTTTTAATGATCTCGTTTGGAATTTATGCCGAGTGAAAGTGTGTTCCGGATTGTAAGCCTCGTTCTGGAGCTGCATTCAGTTCACTTGTCGTAGCACTGCACAAGCCGCTTGGCCAGCGGAGTGCTCGGCACACAGTACATCGAGCACATGTGCAGGCAAGCCGGCAATGAACAAGGGCATAGCGCATTAAGGAGGTGAGCAATTTGTTAAATTTTGTTTGAGTATCTTGCAGAGAGCTTTCTGAAAAGAGTGGAGGCTGTTACACCCGCCAAAGGGGATCCAAGTCCGTATCGATGGCCATAGTTTAAAAGGGAGATGTCAAATTAGCTCATATAGGTGTCCAAATATGTTGCCCATATAGTGTGTAGTACATGCTACATGGTCCGAAAGCTGGGATCCCCAGTAATCATAAAAACATTGGTGGAGCAGTGGTCATGTATCCATACTGCAGCTCTATGGAAATTGCTGAAGATAGTCAATGATGGCATACAGCTAGCTCATAGAGTTGGCATAGAGTACTAGCGCATATACTTGGCCACTTCTTTATTCAAATGAGGGGACACCCATTCTTGTGGTTGGTAGTGATCCCAAGAGTCGGACCCTCACAGATCAGACACCTATTATTAGTCTGATCCAACAAACACTTTTAGGTGATAAATTTTGGAAAAACCCCAACTGTATATAGTAATCTCGTACTACTGGCAGCTGTAGCCAGAATGTGTAGACCGTCAATGGTATGGTTAGTCTTCAGTCTAGTGTAGGCACTTTCTTTATTTTATGAGATAACTCTGGTAGCCAAATAGTATAATTTGGCTTCTACATTTTTAGATTCTTTTTTTTTTTTTTTTTTTTTTTTTTAAGCCTGGAGCCCGGCATTGTTACTATTGCTCAGAATCACTCTGGTGCCTTAAATCCACATGGATTGGATTTACTGTGAATATTTTATTAGCAAGTGTGGCAAAAATCTAAAGAAAATCTGCATTGAACAGCGCAGACTTGGTGCTGATTTGCAATAGCTTTGAAATCTGTAGTTACATGTCTCGCAGTAGATCTGCAAAATTGCATTACTTCAGTTTTATGACAGATTTTTTATTTGGCCTCTTTATTCAGTTTATTGGTGGCGGGGGTCCTGAAAGTTAAATCCTCTCTGATAAACCGTTGAGGGCTTATCCTAAGGACAGACCATCTGGCATTAAAGGGTTCGTCTCACTATAAGGATTGCTTTTTATATTAAAGATCATGCAAAAACAAGTCACTGCGATATGTGTCCATTAACAGTGTCCTACCTATTCCTAGATATTCCCTCTTGCATGGGCTGCATCAGCTCCTCAGGTCGCTATAGTTACATACTTGTTCAATCTCTCATGATAGGCTGCCAGCACTGGTTGCTATAGCTACAGACCTGGCTTCTACTGCAGCCTAGTAAAAGCCAGTAAACACGCCCCTGAATTCAAAATGAAACCAAGAAAACGTGAGGTAAGATGAATTAATGTGGTGAGATAACCCCTTTAAAAAGATCTTGAAAATACCAGCTTATCACTTATGCTGCATTATTGGGCGCTTATAGAAAAGTATATCATATTTACCTGTAGAAATAGTAGTGAGCTTTCAGAAAGACAATACAAAAGATTGGTAGCCTAAAACGAGCTACTATACAGTCAAGTCACATTATTATGACCAACAACTAACTTACAGAGTAAGTGCTGTGTTCAGCACAGACAGCAGCTAGATGGCTGGGAGTGACTCAATAAGTCCCTAGTAGATTGTCACAGCTATCTGGAACCATGCTGACTGCACCGTGCAGCTGCTAGAGGATGTGTGAAGGATCCACAATCGGAATGTATGACTGTACATGATCTTCAAGGATGGGGTCATACCACATGGATGAGTGGGCCTAGAGAATGCCACATAAACATTCCCAAGACCATAACGCTACCATCACCAGCTTGTTCTTCCAGCAATGGTTGCAGGGTGTTTGTTCTTTGATGTTTCTCACTTGACATGCCTATGTCCATCCATTTGATGGAACATAAAACGTGATTTAATGGAAAAGGCAAACCTTTCCCAATCATCGGAGGTGCAATTCTGATACTGCTGTGAATATGTGATCCTTTTCTGATGATTCAGCTTTGTTAGCAGAGGTGCATCGACCATTCATCTGCTTTGGGGACCCATATTGTACATCTGGTATCCCCCTGCTTCACATCCTCTCTTGCGCACGCCGTAGCCAAAGATCACCTGTCACATCAATGGCACGTGGTGCTCCACAGTTTCCATGACGCTTATTCGCAAGGACACCATTTATCCAGTCATGACATACTTTAACCAGGGCAAGACACAGTTCACAAACTGCACAATGTCAGAAATACTGTCACCTTTGACCCAAAAGCCAATAAGCATCTCTTTTTGCATGTTTACTTTATATATAAATCTATCCAATAAGGATACAGTGTCTCTTTTAGTAAAAACTTGTATTTCTCCTCTTTTCCCCATTATGCCTTTCCTCTGTTGTTCCTTTTGGAAATGTATGCATAAAGTGACGACAATTTGGGTGATACAATTGCCCATGTTAATAGGGTGTGTTACTTCAAAGTCTTCCACTCTCCAGTCAGTGCTGCCAGTGTGAGATCCTATAGAGACACATCCCATTGACAAAGAGAATGGAAACGCTTATTTCTAGGATATAAATATAAAAGACAAAAAGGAAAGGTGGCGCTCTTTGTGTGAGTACGTCCAAGTAAATAAAACAAAAGATGAAAGGTGCTCACCTCGTGGTGTTGTGCGACTTAATTTAGAGGCACAACACTCAATAATCGCATAGGTAGCTCTATCCGAGCTTCTGAAACAGCTGCCTCATGGTTTTTTCCTCCGGAGCCTTATTTCTAGGAGGTATAATAGAGGAATGGCAAAATGTTGGGTACTTACAAAAGATGCTGGAGAAATAGGTCATGGAGGATAAAAGCATTTGTTAAAACACGTAAGGGAACCTGTCAGGTGGTATCCTATAAGCCTATATATCACAGAGCTCAGCTTCTCTCCCTCTATCATATAACTCTATATATCCCAGAGCTCAGCTTCTCTCTTCTATCATATAACCCTATATATCACAGAGCTCAGCTTCTCTCTTCTATCATATAACCCTATATATCACAGAGCTCAGCTTCTTCCTCTTCATATAACCTATTATCATCAGTTCAGCTTCTTCCTCTATCATATACCCTATATTCACGAGAGCTCAGCTTCTCCTCTACATATACCTGTTATCAGTTAGCTTCTCCCTATCATATAACCTGTATTCAGAGTCAGCTCTCTCTCTACATATAACCCATATATCACAGAGCTCAGCTTCTCTCTTCTATCATATAACCCTATATATCACAGAGCTCAGCTTCTCTCCTCTATCATATAACCCTATATATCACAGAGCTCAGCTTCTCTCCTCTATCATATAACCCTATATTATCACAGAGCTCAGCTTCTCTCTTCTCATATACCTGTATATCACAGACCAGCTTTCTCCTCTATCATATAACCTTATCACAGAGCTCAGCTTCTCTCCATCTATCATATAACCTTATATATCACAGAGCTCAGCTTCTCTCTTCTATCATATAACACTATATATATCAGAGCTCAGCTTCTCTCCTCCTCTATCATATAACCTTATATATCACAGAGCTCCGCTTCTCTTCTCTCATATAACCCTATATATCACAGAGCTCTGCTTCTCTATCATATCTTGCTGTCAGAGAGAACAGCATAAAGCACACGACAGGTTGCCTTTTACTCTAGTACAGTGCTAGAGAATAGGAATATATGATACCATACACTTGGTGTTACAGACATTCTCATTAGAGACAAGGCCATAAAAGATATGTCCAAGGCTATTAACTAGTTCACAGATAAAATCATCCCAGAGCTAGAAACTGTAATCTTCACTGAGCTTTATTCTGTAATATATTAACATTGACTGCGAAGCAGCCGGTTTTATGGCTCTCTATGGAATGATGTAACCTGGTTGTCTGAGTGTAGTTTCCTTTTATTGCTTCATCACATTGATTTGTAAAACCCCTTTAAGGCTGTCACTTATGCAGGCAGAATCCAGCTCCTCAATCCTCAGGCACATGGAGGCCATTTCAGTATGTGCCTGGGAGGATATGTACCCTGAAGTGTAATGTGTTCACAGGGTGATGATGCTGCTTCCGTCCTGGAGAGCAGGAAGCATGAGAAGCCTGCAGTGTAAAGGGATTGTCTCATACAGGCAATCCTGTATTTAGCTGCAGGTGAGTAAACCTACTGGCATGACTGTGTGCCTAGGAGCAATGCCTAATGATCGAAGGGTAAAAATAAAACCTGGAGTTGCCGTTTAAATGGGGGCCATTCCAAGCTACATTTCATCTGCAGAACTAAGGGGCCACATATGGCGCATTCCCTGGTAGAAGCAGCTGAGTACTGAGGGATTAGAAAAGCCAGACACATACAGAGCACCTTCATTATAAAACAGAGTTGTCAGGGTGAACTCGGATTTTTGTAACAGATTGGCATGCGGATTAGTTTTACAGCACAGAATCTATGCCAAGAATGAACATGCTGCAAATTCTAAAATCCATCATCCAGTCATGACACTGGTTATTTCACAGAGCATAGCATACCCTATTAAAGGGGATATGCTTGCAGATTCATGGGATGGGGTAGCCTTTGTTACCCTTTGGGAAAATGCAAGTGCATAAACTTCCCTATTCACATGCACTGCTAGGAATATACTTCAGGATTCATCTGATGGAGTAACCTTTACCCTATGAGGGAATGCAACGGCAGAAAATATCCTATTCACATACATTGCCAGGGATATGCTTGCAGATTCATGTGATGGGGTAACCTATGTTACCCTATGTGGAAGTATCAATTTCACATATGTTGCCGGACATATGCTTCAGGATTCATGTGATGGGATAACCTCTACACTGTGAGCAAATACAGGGGGCTAAAATATTCTAGTCACACAGATTGCTGGGAAAATTCCTGCAGATTTATGTAATGGGATACCTTATGTTACCCTATAGGCAAACGCATAAAATATCCTATTCACATACACTGATGGGTATATGTTTCAGGATTAATGTGACAGGATAACCTATGTTATCCTATGAGAAAATGCAAGGGCATAAAATATCCT
This sequence comes from Phyllomedusa bahiana, assembly GCA_025379985.1. Classification (NCBI taxonomy): domain Eukaryota; kingdom Metazoa; phylum Chordata; class Amphibia; order Anura; family Hylidae; genus Phyllomedusa; species Phyllomedusa bahiana. Next base: position 75,556 of record JAODAL010005307.1, read on the forward strand.
ATTCCCATACATTGCTGGGTATATGCTTTCAGATTCTTGTGATAGGGTGATCTACACTCACCGGCCACTTTATTAGGTACACCATGCTAGTAACGGGTTGGACCCCCTTTTGCCTTCAGAACTGCCTCAATTCTTCGTGGCATAGATTCCACAAGGTGTTGCAACGATGCTCAATTGGTACCAAGGGGCCCAAAGAGTGCCAAGAAAATATTCCCCACACCATGACACCACCACCACAGCCTGAACCGTTGATCAAGGCAGGATGGATCCATGCTTGCATGTTGTTGACGCCAAATTCTGACCCTACATCCGAATGTCGCAGCAGAAATCGAGACTCATCAGACCAGGCAACGTTTTTCCAATCTTCTACTGTCCAATTTCGATGAGCTTGGGCAAATTGGAGCCTCAGTTTCCTGTTCTTAGCTGAAAGGAGTGGCACCCGGTGTGGTCTTCTGCTGCTGTAGCCCATCTGCCTCAAAGTTCGCCGTACTGTGTGTTCAGAGATGCTCTTCTGCCTACCTTGGTTGTAACGGGTGGCTATTTGAGTCACTGTTGCCTTTCTATCAGCTCGAACCAGTCTGCCCATTCTCCTTTGACCTCTGGCATCAACAAGGCATTTCCGCCCACAGGACTGCCGCTCACTGGATGTTTTTTCTTTTTCGGACCATTCTCTGTAAACCCTAGAGATGGTTGTGCGTGAAAATCCCAGGAGATCAGCAGTTTCTGAAATACTCAGACCAGCCCTTCTGGCACCAACAACCATGCCACGTTCAAAGGCACTCAAATCACCTTTCTTCCCCATACTGATGCTCGGTTTGAACTGCAGGAGATTGTGTTGACCATGTCTACATGCCTAAATGCACTGAGTTGCCGCCATGTGATTGGCTGATGAGAAATTAAATGTTAACGAGCAGTTGGACAGGTGTACCTAATAAAGTGGCCGGTGAGTGTATGTTACCCTATGAGAAAATGCAATACCATAAAATAGTGTATTTGCATACATTGCCGGGGCTATGCTTGCAGATTTGTGTAATGGAGTAAACTATGTCAAACTATGAGGAAATGCAACAGCATAAAGTATCCTGTTCACATGCGTTCCTGGGTGTATGCTTCAGGATTCATTTGATGGGTTAACCTATACTCTGAGGAAATGCAGGAGCATAAAATATCCTTTTCATATAGATTGCCAGGGATATGCTTGCAGATTTATGCGATAGGGTAACCTATGTTACCCTATAAGGAAATGCAGGGGCATCAGATATCTTATTCACATACATTGCCAGGGATATGCTTCCAGATTCATGAGATAGGGTAACTTATGTTATCCTATAAAGAAATGCAGGGGCATCAGATATCCTGTTCACATACACTACCAGGGATATGCTTTCAGATTCATGCAATAGGGTAACCTATGTTACCCTATAAGGAGGGGCAGGGGCATCAAATATCCTTTTTACATACATTAGCAGGGATATGCTTTCAGATTCATGTGATGGGATATCGCCTGTAAGGAAATGCAGGAGTTCCAACCATGTTGAATTTACTGCAAGTCTCAGTGCCTACCATATGTCTATGTGGAGCCCTAGCTTTATGTAAGAATACCACCCAGTGAATTCTGCACATTATGCCACACAGCTGCTGCAGAACCTCGGTTTGAAAAGGACAGAAAGCTTCAGTCGGGAAATGTGGGCTTCTTTCCATCCTCTAATAGGTTAGATTTCTATGAAAGTGGCTGTGCATGTGTGTGTAGACTGTGGAACAAAGCAACAAAAGTCAATTAAATCTGTGACTGACACCTGAATCTTCTCAGAGAGGTTCTGCAGCAGCTGAGTTGTAACTCCTGATGTTCTGCGACAGCTGGAACAATATGTCCAATACAGCTGGTGCAGAACCTCCCTAGAAAGAGAACAAAGCATCCCGTCTGTCAGAATACCTCACATTGTAGTATTGTTTGTGCTGCTCCTATGCAGCTGATAATGAAGGTCACCCTTATTACAGTACAGCTCCCTATATGACAGCTTTTCTTGTGCTATAGAGGATCAGCTTATTTGCAGGTATTAATGAGTTTCTGGTGAGTAGGAGTTTTCATTTTCTTTAGTTAGTGTAGCACGGCTGGATTCAACAGAACTCGTCAAGCGATCGCGACCTCTCCTACTGTACATTCTGCATTTCCTCATTATAGAGAAGAGTAAGGCCATGTTCACACGGCTTAAAATGGGACGTATTTCAGTCCGTAACTACGCGCCGGAGTGCGGAGTCATTACGGTAATCCACAGTTCTCATAGAGAACTATGGATTACGTCTCCTCTCCCTACTCGGCGAATACGCTGAGCGGGGAGATAAGTGACATGTGAATTACGCGCCGCTGGTAATAAATGTCTATGGGCCGGCGAGGTGCCGGCCCCCCCGCTCCCGCCCCGCCCCCGTCCAAACGGCATAATTGCGGGGCGTAATTACGCCCTGCAAATAAGCCGTGTGAACATAGCCTAAGGATCACGGATATCAAATCCACATATGTAACAATCCGAATGTCCCCTTAGAGATATGTGGAAATGTTAGGTCCTTACAACCTACTCTAACTTAAGATATGTAAGATACATTTTCTAGCATTGGAACAGTATATAGAATAGTATTGTGTGGGCACCCCTCTACTGCCAAGACAGCTCTCACCTGTCGAGGCATGGAGTCCACAAATCCTCTGAAGGAGTCCTGTGGGATCTTGTACCAAAACATTAGCAGCAGGTCCTTTAGAGGGAACCTGTGACGTTGAACATGCTTTCTGATTAGCAGCGGCATGTTATAGAGCAGGAGGAGCCAAGAAGATTGATATATAGAGTGGGAAAATTCAGCAGAATTTGTAATCTGCTTATTCTGGGTTAAGGAGTCCAGTAGGCGGTCTCCTATGTATGAGTATGCATAAAGAGACAGCTGTCAATCACTGATAAGACCAGCTACTCCTTAACAAAAAAGAGTAGACATTTAAATGAATGAATTACGAATTCTACTAAATAATTTCTTACACAGCTATATATCAATCTGCTCAGCACATCCTGCTCTGTAACAGGCTATTGGCAGATCAGACAGCATAATCAATGAGACAGGTTCCCTTTAAATATATTCTAAAAGGTTCATGGAAAATGAGCTAGGACTCTTGCAGCACCACCTATTGTATGTAGCATTCCTTAATTCACATCCAACTCACTGAGCCTTGTAATGATAATGGGATTAGAGCCAACCAGATATTCATCTGCAGACAGTTGTTTCGGGTGTTTGTCCCTCATCAGTGCAGAGTAGAATGCTGGTTGGGTAGGTGAAAGGCTTTAGGGATTGCTCAAAAGGGGTAAAGTTCTTGTAGATGGTAAGCCCTCGCGGGTAGGGTCCTCTCTCCCTCTGTCGTGCCAATTGTCATTATTCACTTATCATTGTACTCGTTTGACTTATGTTATGTATGTAACCCCCTCGAATGTACAGCGCCCTGGAATCAATGGCGCTTTAAAATAAATAATAATAATGTTCCTCATTAGGGAGAGGCACCATGTAGGTAGGTAGAGACTTATACTCCATTTGTTGCACCACTGAAATTAAAAGGGGTGTTCCAACAGTTTAAAATGCTCATTCATATGGTGGGGCATGATGAAAAATAGAAGACAAGAATAACACATACCTTCTGGGCGCTCTTGTTCCATAGCCGCAGCCAATCACAGGCCGAAAACGTGCACATGACCGATGAACGTTAAGGCCGTGTTCACACGGCTTATTCACGGAGGATTTGTGAGCCGGATTGCGCTCGCAAATCCGGCGTGAATAAGGGGCGGGGCGGGGGCGCCGCTCCCCGGCCCCATAGACTGTCATTATCTACGGCGCGTCCGCGCCGTAAATAATGTGCATGTCACTTTTTCTCCCCCCCCGGCGGATTCGCCGAGCGGGGAGGAGTGACGGAATCCACTGTTCTCTGAGAGCAGTGGATTACCGTAATTACTCCGACGGATTGGCGCCGTAGTGCAGCGCAAATCAAGCGCGGAGTACGGCGCCAATCCGCGGACAAATAAGCCGTGTGAATGAGGCCTAACAGCTACAGCCAGGGTCGCCGGGACAGCCGCAGCAATGGAAAGAGAGAATCCAGGAGGCAAGTATTCTTCTTCTTGTCTTCTATTTTTCATCATTCCCCGACAGACGCACGAGCATTTTGAACTTTCAAAACACCCTTTAAATATATTCACAAAAGGCTCATGGCAAATGAGCTAGGACTCTTGCTGCGCCACCTAGGTTTCTCTTAAGTCCTGTAAATTCAGAAGTGTGGCCTCTATGGATTCACTTCTTTTTTCATCTTATCAAACAGATCCCCGATCGGATTGAAATCTGGGTTTGGGGAATCAGGAGGCCAATTCAACACCTTAAACCATGCTCTCAAACCATTCATGAACAATTTCTACAGTGTGTCGGGGGCATTATCCTGCTAAAAGAGACCCCCGCCATTAGGGAATAATTAGGGCATGTCCCAACGGCAAGGGTTATTGGTCGGTTTTACAAACCATCTGAAAATTGACATGCAACGCTCTCCCATAGACTTTAATAGAAAATCCGTGCAACAGTCCCCACTGCATGGATTTTCCAGCAGATGTTTTTTTTAACACCGCCGGCGTAACAAAAAAACTTGCAACATGTTCATTCTTCTGCCCAGTTTTCGGATGCGAAGGGGGGCGGCTAAAATCCGCAAAGCGCTGACAAAAGACTCCCCACGCGTGCCAAAAAAAGATCAAATATTCGTTGGGAAATCCGACAGGTATTTGGTCTTTGCCGTGTAAATGCACCGGAACGCCTTGGTGCATAGAATACCATTTATCATTGCAGCAGTAGCTTCAAATTACATATAAAAAGAAATAACATGGACAACCCCTTAACACAAGCTGAATTAGATATTAGAGGGGTATTCACATCTCATAATGTGATGATATTACTAGTATATGCCCTCGGTTTATGATAGGTGGGTGGTCCAAACTCTCGGACTCCCACCAAGGAGCAGTGATGATTCAGTGATGTGGCCCCATGATTGTCTCACAGCAATGTCCAGCCGACTGCAGAAAGACTATGAAAGGACCACAACTCGCACTAGTCTTGAAGTGATGGCATATCCTTATTATATCCTTATAATATAGCATCACTTTATGAGGGAAAACCCATTAGTGCAATACAGGCAGTCCCCGACTTACACCGTTCCGACTTACATCTGTCCCCTAGTTACAAACATAGATTTATGAGACATGCTGGCACTTGTAGTTCCATGTTCCTTAGCAGATAGTAGCTGTGGAACGACAAGTTCCAGCATGCCACAGCAACACATGAGGTGAAAATGAGGTGAAATCTTCTCAACAGGGGCACAGGCAGAAAAATAAATGTAAAAACCCTTCCCTGCACTATCCAAAACTAAGGGAAAAAAAAACCTTTGCACTATAGTTACATTTAATAAATCTACCTGTTCCGACTTACATACAAATTTAACTTAAGATCAAACCAACAGTCCCTATCCCGGTCGTAACCCGGGGACCGCCTGTATTATAAAGCAAAACTGTAACCTACAAATAGAAGAGGCAGCAATTTTGTGTTGTACTATTTTTATGCAGACTATAGGAATGCAATTCACACACCACTAGAATCGGTTCTGTTCTGCGTCTCTCTCATAGACGTTGGTTTAGTATATGGGGAGTATATGTGTATAAAGCATCATGGAAGGGAGCATGCGATGCCAGCAATTACCAGCTTAGTCAGTGTTATCTGATTGATATTCTCATCTGGAGTGACCTGTTTTTGCTTGAATCATTTATTCTGTCCCTGGATGCAGATCCCACTGATAAGTATTGATTTGTGTTGATAATTTAATATACAGACATAATGAGATCATTGACTGATATTTAGCCTGGCAAGTAGGTCATTAGATGACATCTGTGGAGAACGTATAATACACAGCTGTTGGGGGCTCTATACCCTGTTTGCAGGAAATGACATTCTCCAGGGATTCAGATTTAAAATACAACCTGACAACTCTCCTAACAAGTCTGATATAGATACCTGGAACCTCCGAGGCAGATGTGATCCAGGCCTAAGCTATGCATCTGTACGTTACAAATTTCCACTGCACATAATTGCTCACATTGTTTGCAAATTATAGAAATAGGGTACATTCGCTCTTTGTATTTTTCACACATTGTGCAATCAAAAAATCATCCGTTTCTTATAAGCTTTAATTTCTCTCCATTTTCAGGATCTATATGCATTCCAATAGGTTATTGAGGTACACTCGGACAGTACAGGTAGACTGAGGATTTATTATAGTAGTTCTGCAGATAGAATTCTGTACACAAAAATCCACACCAATTGGTGTAGACTTTGTTTAGGATTCACTCTGGATTTTACTCCACAATAAATCTGCAAAAAATCCTTCGGGTGCGCTACAGAAAACCTGCAGTGAACCTGACCCGTCTGAACGTACCCTGAAGGTAACCTGTTGGGGCTCATCCCTAGAACCTATAGTGATCAGCAAAACGAAGCAGCCACTTCCCATGTTATTATGACTGTAAGGCCCCGTTCACACGGCTGATTTGGGGACGGATTTCAGCCGTATTGCGCTCCAATATGGCTGAAATCAGTCCCTGTCATTACGGTAATCCACAGATCTCATAGAGAACTATGAATTCCGTCTCTCCTCCCCGCTCGGCGAATACGCCGCGGGGGGAGAAAGTGGCATGCACATTATTCCGGCGGGATACGCGCCGTGGATAATGGATATCTATGGGACCAGCGAGCTGCCGCCCCCCGCCCCTGCTGCACGCCACACGCTGTAATTGCGGGGCGAAATCCATCCCGCAATTACGGCGTGAATAAGCCGTGTGAACTGGGCCTAAGGATATGTTCACACGCCGTTTTTTAGATCCGTGTTTCAGAACCAAAAATGCATCTAACAATGTGCAGTGTTATTTACATTGCTTTCAATGAAAAACACGCATCGGCGTTCAGACCAGTGATTGCCGATTCGTGTTTACATGCGTCTTTCTGATGCGTCTTTCGGATGCATTCAAAGAATTGTCATGTCAATTCTTGATCCGTTTGACACAGCAGACGCCCTATTTAAAGCTATAGGGTGCGTTTCTGCTGCAGCAAAAACGCATCCAAATATGCAGCACACTTTGGGTGCGTGCTGGATGCGTTTTACACATCGCTTTTGAATAGGTTTTTTGGATCAGATAAAACGTAGGCAAAACGCCGCGTGAACATACCTTATCTGGCACTGCAGCTCAGGTCACATGGCAATAAAATTGCAGGTTCCCACAATTATTGCATAATCTGTGTTTCTCACTGGCAATTAAGGTCATGAGCAATTTGAGGTGATCACAATATTAGAATTCTGATTGTCACACGTTTTTCTCCACTAACTGAACAATTGAAGTTCCACAACAGATGGCATGTCCTTTGTGGTGTTTTGTCTGGTGTCTTTTCTAGCGTCCACGTTTTTGTGGTATCTTTTTATTAACAAATCATGTCAAAAAGGAATTATTAAATTACATGATCTGTAAATGATTTGTTGTTTGAAATAAAAGAAAAAAAAACGTCTACCAAAGCACATCATGTAAGAAAAAAAGCGAAGATACACATCCAACAAAAAAAACACTATTGGTTTTAGAGCCAATAAAACAACGGCACGAAACATTGTGTGAAGAGGTCCTTAAAGAGAACCTGTCACATTGAATGCACTATCTAATCTGCCGACAGAATGTTATAGAGCAGGAAAAGCTGTGGAGATTGATATATAGTTTTGGGGGGAAAGTTTCAGTAGAACTTGGAGTTTATGTATTTAACATACTGCTTATTTTGGGTTGAGTCCAGTAGGCGGTCTTATCAGTAATTGATAACCTTTTATATTTGAGTGTGCATACAGATAGCTGTCAATCACTGATAAGACCGCCCACTGGACTCCTTACTCTAGAATTAGTATTTCAAAAGGCTTCATGGGAAGAGAGCTGAACTCTCCAAGTAGCAATCCCATGAAACCGCTTCAACTTGGCATGAATCATTTTCACATTGCAAGGCTCAGTGAGTCAACTGTGACTTGAGGATTACTATATCCAATAGTTGACGCTTGAGAGTTAAAGGGGATGTATCGCTTCATTCTTGTAGCTTCATTTTCTCAGCTCCTTAAATCCAGGGGTGTTTTTTCCCCTCCCAGCTGGGTGTTTCTTAACTGAAGGGGGATGACATCATCCCCACCTTCACTGTTCGTGCTCGCTCCCGAGTCAGTGTGTTTGAGATCAGTGGGAGGGGATGCCTGCTCTCCCTCCCCTCGCTGTTTGAGTCCACATGACACGGTGTCGTTCCTCTCCCTATGCAGTCTTATTTTGTAAGAGCTGTTTGTTTACATACCAAAGCCCTGCATTCAGTCTAGACAGTCTTCTATGAACTCAGAGCACTGATCTCTTCTGCTCTCACAGCTGGAGGTTTCTTACAATTGAATCCAGTCTTCTATGAACTCGTACAGAGCAGCATAGATCTGCCTCCCTATGTTTACACGTAGGAGCATTAGGCGCCGAGACACAATTCTGCTGTTTTCTGATTGTAGAAGCAGCTACAGTGTTACTGTACAGCTGCTGGCTGTGCAGAGTGAAATTGTTGCCGGCCCCTTATTCTGAGTGAGAGAGGCAGGAATGCGCGCTCCCGTGAATACGACCGAGGGCTAGACAGAATGTAAATTAGTAAAGCCATCAGCCAATGAAATTAAAGGAGGTGGATTCCGACCGGCACTGGGGAACAGAAAACGAAGATAAGGGAGACAGTGAAAACAAGACAGCTTTGCAAATGACATCCAATTGCAAAGTTGCTTGTTTTCACTGTCCCCTTATTCTGAAGGCCATATAATGTAATGATACAACCCCTTTAAGCTCTTTTCTCATGAAGTCTATTGAAATATTCAAATACCTAGTGGAGTGTAAAAGGTAATAAATCTCCACACGCCGACATGGTGCCTTTCCCCAATGAGATACATCTTCTGATCCAGAAAAAGTAAGTTAAATTAATAAATTACAACTTTCCCTACAAAACTGTATATCAATCTGCTCCGCTCCTCCTGCTCTGTAACATGCCTGCAGTTCAATGTGACTGGTTCCATTTAAAGCCGTTTGACAGCACAAGCATCGATGGGTCCAGTGTTTGGTTTTTCTAGATGCACTACATCCAGAGTCCAAGAGATTGCAGCCGTTTTTGGGGGGGTAATTTTATTATCTTCTGTTTGTTTTGATATGTAATATTGCAGATTTTAGGTCCAATCTCTAGGGCTCTTCTTAGTAATTGCAAAATCTAAGAACAAACCCTGGACCTTTGTGGATAATAAGGACCATACAAAGTGCTGATTACTTGTTTGCAGATGACTGTAATCTCTAGTAAGGAGTTTATAATTGTGACTGCAGTGCCTTGTAATTACCCATCTTCTTGCTGCATAATTTCCCATTGTCATGTAAGGTCTGTTTCCTCCCTTCTGAGATTTGGACATGATTCAAGATTCCTGGTTGCACAATGTCCATGGGCGCTTTACCCACCTTAATATTTGAAGTCATTTCAGAGATGTTTCGGTATGTTCAAGAACAAGTCTTGAGGGGCAGGAGTAGCACCTTCCAGGTCAAGCTAGGACTCTGCTTTTAGCACTGACAAGGAGGTGTCCTCACAGTGGGGTAGGCCTCGTCATCCAATTTTGCCTGAGCAGTCTGATTTGTTGCGCAAGGGATGAATGGGGCATGTAACAAGGGGCATGATCCCATTGAAAGATATCAGTATAAATAACCTTCAAACATTTTGGGCCACAAGGAGGAAAACTGTCTAGATCTAAAACTCACTTTGTTGCCCATAGCAACCGATCAGAGCGCCCCTTTCATTTCATATAGTGCTTTGAAAAAAATTAGAGGGGCGCTCTGATTGGTTGCTATGGGCAACAAAGTGAGTTTTAGATCTAGACAGTTTTCATACATGTGGCCCTTTTGTGTTTTTTATTTCTTTATTTTAAGTTTGTGTTCTTCTTTTTTTTTCCTCTAGAAAAGCCTGTTTCCTAATTAACTGCTTAGTGAAAGAAAGACAATGGAGTAAAAAAAATGAGAAAAAAATGCTTCGTAAGGGAGGGTTCACACATCAGACTTTTGACACAAAAAAAATCCAAGGCAGACTCCGCAGGACAAATTAAAGGGGTTGTCTCACTACATTGATTCATCTTACCTCAGTCCTGTTTTCTTGGTTTCACTTTAAATTCAGGGGCGTGTTTACTGGCTTCTACTAGGCTGCAGTAGAAGCCAGGTCTGTAGCTCTAGCAACCAGCACTGGCAGTCGATTATGAGATATTGAACAGGTCTGTAGCTATAGCGACCTGAGGAAATGATGCAGCCCATACAATAGGGGATATCTCAGAATAGGTAGGACACTGTTAATGGACACATATTGCAAAGTGACTTATTTTTGCAAGATCTTTAACATAAAAAGCAATCCTTGTAGTGAGACAACTCCTTTAACGGTCGATCCTCAGATTTCTGCCATGAATTTTCACTTTGCAGCTGTTTCCACCTCTGTTGTGGATATGGATTAGTCCCTTTTTAATGGAGTTAATTTACCTTTCGGCTATCTGACATGTTACTCCTTTTTTTTTTTTTTTTTTTCTCTCTTTGTGGATTTCATAAAATCTGTTCTGAAATCACTGGAAGGTGGAATTAAAATTTAATGTGAATTCAAACCTGCGATGGACAAATCTGTGTCGAAATGAATGGGAAGCGGAATTCAGTTAGATTTTGACACCTCAAAATCCAACGTCTGCATGTACCCTGAGGCATTTCTACTAGCTAAAAACGAGAGAACACTTCAGTGCAGTGCATTGCAGTGTATTATAGTCATACTTGCCCACTTTTGAAAGTGGGAGATTCGAAGGGGCGGCGCGCATAGCAAAAAATTTGCATGACCATGCCCATCTTGTTTGTGAGCCACGCCCCTTCGAAAAGCCACACTCACTCCGCCTAACTGCATAACGGCTCTGGAAGAAAGCCTGGTTGTTGTCCCCTCTAGCCAGGCAGTAGCCCCCTTGTAGCCGGGGTAGTGGCCCCTCGTAGCCAGGTAGTGGCCCCTTACAGCCACCCCTATAGCTAATAAAAAAAAAATAATAAAACTACTCACCTCACCAGGCTCCCTGCAGCGCGTCAGGCTCCAGACATCTCCTGGGCCGGCAGAGGCTGCCGACCGAGGAGTCTCAGCGTCGCAGGGGATGTGAGTACAGCTGTGCATCGCACACCAGGCGCTGTACATACGGGGAGTAAGCAGGAGGGGGAACGATCCCTCCTGCCTTCTCCCTGTACGAGCAGCTGCACGGAGCGTGTGCAGCTGCTGACTGACTCTGGTGAGCGGCGCCCACCTCACCCACATGTAGGAACGGTCCGGCGGCGCCGGATAGCGTCCTGACGCTAGTCCGATGCCGCGGTCATTTAAAGAACCCTCGCTGCCTGCTGGCGCGGGAGGTTCGCTGACTCTTCCGGGGGGGTGTGTTGGAGGGGCGCAAGATGACCCCCATTAGCGGGAACCTCCACCCAAATTTGGGAGTGTAGGCATGTATGATTGTAGTGCTCATATTGTTATCAATTACAGGCCCCAATATTCTATAAAATTACATTTTATGTATTATACTATATTCATTATCCACTCTCTTTCCCATACATCTCTTTGTATGTGCATGTCCGTGCCAACTGTATTTGGGGCATGGTATTAAAGGAACAGTTCTGTCATAAAGGGTATTTTTGTTCAAATCCAAATTCCTGGAAAATGTTTATAGAATTGTGGGCAGTATTTTTTTTTTCATTATTTGGTAATCTTATACTGTACAGTTAAATTACACAAAAAACTTGTACATATCTAGCTGTGATAGTAAATATATAAAATTCATGAATTTAATAGCATACAAATCTCAATTTACTGTAGTGTCCTTACAAAAAGTAGGTTATGATATAATGATCGCTGTATTGGTCTCTGGACAGGCCTAGACAAAGATAAGACTAGACAGCCAGGGCAATGACTAGAGCAATACATGAAAGGATAATGGGTTAATCTTTTCTGCACTAGTGGGATTCCAGCTTTCTTTTCACTTATCAGGTCCTGCTGATAAAGCTTGCCTCTCAGGCTCATAGTCGGAGACAAACCAGGAAGTCATGTACATAGGAGAACTCTAAAAAAATTATATATGGAAAAAAAAACAAATCAATATAATTGTTGCATATTGCTTGTCAATATATGAAAAATAAAATTGATGGTAGTGTCCCTTTAATGAACGGGTCTATAGGCCCCGTACAGATAGGAAAATTAATTAAATTGTTCTGAGGAGCATGGAGACCAAATAAAAATGAACCAGAAATTCTGACATAGTATTTTTTTTATAAAATCTGACATATTATTAATCCTTGTAGTCTGTATGGCTATTCAGTGGTCAAATATACTCCCATTGTCTCAAGGCCACACTGTTATCAGTCAGCATCCTACAGGTATCACTTGCACCTGCTCTGTCTGTGTAGGCAACCTGACCCACTGTCTGGATGGGCGTGTGTCCTGCCTTTCTCTCTTTTATGAGACAAACTTTTCTTTGTAAAATCTTTTAAGAACAGTTCCCTTCCCCTAAGACGGGAAGCAGAGCGGTGGTGAGGGACAGCTGTCTCGCTGACAGGGAAGCAGCTGCTGCCGAATACTTAAGAACAATAGGCTTAGAAGGCAACATAACATCTGCTGTGTGCTAATCATGGGGGGGCTTGGGCTTTGCAAATTTCTTCCCTCCTCTTAAAGATTAAGTTACCTGTACTACTGAAGCAGAGAGCCTTCCGATCTAATGGTCTCTTATGTCATTTTACACGTTTTAGTTCAGGCCTTATATTTTCCATTCTATTTCCCTACGTCCTGCCAGCAGCACAATAAAGGAGCTATTCCTGCCTCTGTGAACTAGTAGGACCAATTAAACTTTTAATGAGAATCAATCAGTTAATACCCTTATAAAGGCTGCGGAGACCCCTTTGAGCTTGCTTTTTATCAGCCACTATACGTTTAATACATGAATTTCAGAAAGGGCGGCCCTTGATAGTCTGTCCTGAATTCTGGGGTTCAAGAGGCCCTTCCTGTGGGTATTTTCTTGCTAAATCCCCATTTGATATGCTGCTGTTAGGACGTAAGGGAAGCATTGATTATTCAACATCAATCAGTTTTCCTTTAGTCCTAACAGCAGCACAGATCTCCCCCTTATCCCTGACCTTTAAAAGGGGTATTAATGGATTTCTCGCCTAAAATTACATATATTATATATGAGGAGTGTAATTGATGACATGGAGCAGGCAAAGCGTTGCCGCAGGGGAAAAGATTCCGCTCCCAGGGCAAACAGATTTCAGCAAAATTTTTCACCTGCTTTCAAAGAAGTAGCAGAGATCAACCATTCATCAAAACTGACTGTGGCTGAGGCAATTCCTTTATACCCTGACATTGTTAGAGATGTTGCCCCTGTGGTCACCACTTTGCCCCCAACCCAAGTTAGTGTAGAGAGGCCGTTCTCTAGCCTGGAAATAATGAGATCAGATGCGAGTTCATGTATGCAGGATCTGATGGAGGCAATACTATTTCTCAAAACAAATTCAGAGACTTCACAAATGTTCCCGCAGTGTTTTACATATTTACAATTTTTTTTGTGTTTTAAAGTCATATTTAATAAATATATTTTACACTGACAAGCAAAATGGTAACAATGTTTTGAACTTGTGACTTTCAGGCTCCATATCTCACCTTCCACTACAGCTTTGTACATGAAGCTACTGTAATCTTATATACAGTCATCTTACTGATCTTATACATAAATGTGACCTGCAAGTGTTTAGCATGTGCTTAGTTCTGCAGATTCTTTCCTGTAACTGCATTGTAACTGTTTCGCTCCGAAAAATCAAAATGTTATTTTTATTATTTTGTTAGTATTTGAAAACCCAATTTTTTGGTTTTAGCCTGCCTGAACCTTCATCTGAATAAATTAAAGCACTTTTAACCAAATCTATCCCAGTCCTTCTACACATTCCCAATTTGGGCAGACATTTGGTACAAATACAGCTTTTCTTAAAAACTCTACCCACAATGTTCAAAAATCAAAATATTGTTACCCTTTTTGCTTCATGTCTTTTCTCCCAAATAGCTTGATTATTGTACAAAAGGGTGAAAACACCCTGATTTTACCTTTTTTACTACTAAATTTTATCACTTAAACATCGATTTGGGGAAAAATAGGGGGAAATTCGGAGTCGGGGTTTGGCTTCCCAACCCCACACCCGGGTTTTTTTCGGTACATAAAACGTACCCAAATACATATTTATCAAACGCCTTGTGAATATACCCTAATGTCGAAAATCCAGGCTTCTTGGTTCAGTTTGGGAATTCTTGCACAATGACTTACATTGACTTGTAAGAAACTAATTATGTGGGTTGTTTTAACTCCACAAACATTTTTCATATGCCCTATGGGGAAATACAAATGTCATTTTTTTAAGCAGAGACTGGGGCTCGGGTGTTACAGGGGAAACCCATACATTTGAAAGGCCACGTGAACATATCTCCCCATAGCCCCAAGTGAGCTTATGTAAACCATATCTGTATCAATAACCATATTAAGATGTGAAGTCCTGTAAAGAAGCACTGCAGGCTTACAATAACGATTAATGTTATATTAGGATAGTTGGAAAACAGGGAGACAAAAGATAATATTTTCCCTGGACTGTAATAACGGCCCTACCCCCTTCTTTTGCAGAAAAAAAAACATATTTTCCTTTCTTTTAATTGTTTTGTGGTCTATAAAATTTGTCTATTCCGTGGAACAATAGATAATCGTTATTCATATGAAAAAGTAAAGTGAAATTAGTCTGCCCTTTCATACCAAAGTTCTCTCTCACAGCTATAAAGGAACAATATTTTATATGTAATTTTTAACTGCTTAGGACTGCCAAAATAGATTAAGTTCTTAAAACAAAATAGCTTTCCAAAAATACACCTTTATGCTGCCAGTGTCCCTTTAAGTCTAATTTGAAACACAGATGACTATAGATTGATTAAAAAAAAACACATACGTTTTTTTTTTCCGCGTTTTTGTTGGCATTGAAAAACACAACAAAGAACAAGGGGGCCATTTACCAATGGTAACTTAAGACATTTTAAAATTAGACAAACGTACAATGCCCCTTTTATCACATTTTGATAAATCTGGGCGGGTTTAAACGCCCAAATCAACATTATACCACCATTGAATTGGCTTGTTTTTATGCTACTAACTTCAGCAAAATTCTGGTGCATTTTTGGTACATGTCAAGTCACATCCCTTTTACAGAGGCCACGTCTGAAAACCCCCTAAAAACACAGTAAATGTCTGCAAACTTTAACACTTTTTTTTTGGTAAAATTTTGGGGCAGAATTTCGGGTGCAACTGCCTTGATAAATGTGCCCCAATGGGGGGGGCCCCCAGCCAAAAGAAGAAAAAATTTAAAAAAGGACGGGAAAATGAAAACGAGTGTAGGGAAAATGACACTGTTCTCAAAGGCGACATTTTTTAAAATTTGGCCCCAAACCCCCCCCACAGCCAAAAATTTCCCAACACGATATAGAGGGGGAATGTAGAATAAACACATATTTTAGGGAAAGAGTGTTACTCCCCAAACATTTTTTTTTTTTTTTGGGGGCGTAGAGTTTTAAATTTTCCCCGCCAAACATCTTGGAGCGTAGAGTGTTAATGCGCCAAACATCTTGGTGCGTAAGTGTTAAAATTTT
Organism: Phyllomedusa bahiana; assembly: GCA_025379985.1. Taxonomy (NCBI): domain Eukaryota; kingdom Metazoa; phylum Chordata; class Amphibia; order Anura; family Hylidae; genus Phyllomedusa; species Phyllomedusa bahiana. The sequence continues at coordinate 91,390 of JAODAL010005307.1, forward strand.
GCGCCAACATTTGGGTGCGTAAGTGTTAACGCCCAAACACTTGGTGCGTACATTTGTTAAACGCCCAAACATCTTGGTGCGTAGAGTGTTAATGCGCCAAACATCTTGGTGCGTAGAGTGTTAATGCGCCAAACATCTTGGTGCGTAGAGTGTTAACGCGCCAAACATCTTGGTGCGTAGAGTGTTAACGCGCCAAACATCTTGGTGTTTTAGAGTGGTTAACCCGCCCAAACTTCTACCATGGTAGGATTTTTATAGCAGTTTCACACCAAACGTTCACGTCACCCGCCCCCAAACCCCTCGCTTTGAGTCACAACCCCCTTGGGCATTGCAAGAAAGTTTTTTTGGTAATTGTTAGTTTTTTTTGGGCAGAATAACAATAAAAGGGGGTGTTTGCTAACTAGTAGAAAAAGGGAACAAATGGTAAAATCCATAAGCTGCTGGGGGAAGGGCTCCATCTGTTGAAGATTTGGCTACTCACACTGACCACCCCCAATGTCATCTCAGTTGTAAATTCTGCTCATGGTCCCAGGGTTTTGACTAAAAATTTAATTGGTTAAATTAAAAGGGACCCAATAGGGATTTTTAAAGGGACACCCCATCACATATTAAATTTGCAATATGTGACCATTACATGATTTTTTTTATTTTATTGGGTGCCCATTTTAGAAAATTTTTTTCCCCATTTTCATTGCTCTTTTATTTCCCCCCTCTGTGAGCACAGGAGTAAGGCTATGTCTACACTGCATCGGACAAAAAAAACAGCCCAAAAGCGGCCATTTTTTTCTCTGATACAGGACCGCGGCTTTTGTCACACTTTGTACAAAAGCAGCAGTCGCTTCTCCTTTTCCTGACGGCGCCTATGGGCAACGTCAGGAAAACGAGAAGCAACCGCCGTTTTTGTTCAAAGCGTGGCAAAAGGCGTATTGTATGGGAAATTGTTTTGGGAAATGAAAGACGGCAAGAAAACGAAAAAGGGCCCAGCGATTATAGGGGCAGAGAAAAACGACTGTGTAACGCACCGTTTTTCCTATTGTCCCCATGGGGCCCAGAAGATCGATCTTTGGCGTTTAAAAAAAAAAAAAAACAAAAAGCGCCAAAGATACATCGTATTCCTGTCAGTTAGACAAGCCAAGAAAATTGCTTAAAGTCCTAGCCTAAAAAAGTGAAAAATTTTTTTATCAGCAACAACCTACAAGGTGATAAACCCCTCCTTTCGTTTTTTTTATTGCCTTAATCTTGTATATCCCTGTCCAGAAAACAAGAGAGCAGTCAGTCATTACTTACGATTTGTACTGAGAATGTATATAAATCAGCAATGCCAGCAGTAAAGTGAGATTAGTCCACCTTGCCATTCAGGAGTTTTGTCTCTATAGAAATTACAGCTTGAAAAGGGCAAGATTTAATATGGAATTTTTAATTGCTGAAATTAAAAAAAAAAAAAAAAAAACGCTCCCAAAAACCAAAAAAAAATTTTTCCCGAAAAGGGTTTTTTAACAAAAATTTTCCCATCGTGAGAAGTGTATTTTTAAGAAATGAGGGGAGGTTGATTTTTTGCTTACTTCACCCCGGGCCACCAGTTGTGGCAAAAATCTCCGACAAAGTGTTTTAAAGGGGTTGTCTCCTAAAAAGGATTGCTTTTATGTTTAAAGACTTGAAAAAACAAGTCACTTTTAATATACCCCTTAAACAGTGTCCTACCTATTCCTAGATATCCCCTCTTTAGGGGGCTGCATCCGCTCCCAGTCGCTAAGCTACAACTTTTGATTTTCTCCAAAATGGGGCTGCCAGCACGGTTCTATACACAGACCGGTTTCTACGCAGCCTGTAAACCAGTAACACGCCCCTGAATTCAAATGAAACCAAAAATAGGACTGAAAAAAGAATCAACAGGAAAACCCCTTAAAGGGTTTTTCTCACTATATTGGTTCACTTACCCAGTCCTTTTTTTCTTGTTTCACTTTGAATTCGGGGCTCTTTACGGGTTTCTACTGGGCTGCAGTAGAAGACAGTCTTAGCATAGAACCAGTGCGGCAGCCTATCATGAAGAGTAAACGGGTCTTAGCTAAGGATAAGGAGCTGATGACCCTCAAGGGGGGATATCCGGAATAGTAGGATACGTTAAGGGACATATATTGAAAAGTGATTTGTTTTTGCAAGGCTTTAAAAAAAGCAATTTTTTGAAGTGGAAAACCCCCTTTAAGGACATAAACAAAAATTCCATTGCACTTTGGACATCACAATACGTAAAAAACGGAAATTTAAAGTTTAATTAGCACATCCTTGATACACTCAGGGGTACCACATGCCCCCCCATAAGCAACAATAGCCATGGTGCGCTCCCAAACAATGAGAGCCAACATGAGCCTGTGCCATAATAAGCTACATTAAAAATCAGTCCTACTTACAGCTCAATGGCAGGACATTGAACCACTCCCATAAGGCAGAAAGCCCAATGCGGGGATATGTTTTAACTTCTAGCTTGTTCGGGCTTGCTTGGGTCCAAAGAGTTGGGCATTCTTTACTTTTTAAAAATTTAAAATCTACTAGAGCAAACTTTCAAACTCCTTTCCACGGGGGCCGGTCACATTGTGGTTTAAACTCTAGGACGGCTTTAAAGGTGGTTTGGTTACCGGTTTTTTAAGAAAATTTCAGACCCTTTCCCACCCCCTTGAATTGCTAACAAGCAGTGTGGAGGTGCGTGACAACTCCAAATCAAGACGGTCCCCCTCCTGGCTAGTGCCACCCCCCGGGGGCGAAACTAAAGCTCGGGGGCCCCCAATGCAAAACCAAAAATGGCCCCCCCTACCTTTGGCCATTATAATACGGTTTAGTCGTAGTGATGGGGTTCCTTTGGCCCCCTCAGGCTCTTGGCCCGGTAGCGTCTGCTACCCCTGCACCCCCTATAGCTATGCCACTGCCACCACCTCTACCAAGCACTGGCTGCGTCCCCTAGTAAAAGTGCAGATCCAGTCCTTCTGAGTCTTTACCTTGTTCATCTCTACTCGTTGGGTCTAAAATGTCCTGGGCCATATAAAATAACATGGGGACCTTGAGTTTGACACATGTGGACTAGAGTGTAATGTGCTTAGCGTGCCTAGTAATTAGACACAACAAGCAAGCCAGGCTAACAGCAACGCGACTGACATGTGACGGGTGGCAAGATAGGTGGTATTATCGGCTGCTAAAATATTTGCTGCAATTGATGGGAGAATCGGCCACTCCATAGAGTCTATGACAGATGCAACGCAACGAGTAATCAGTCATATTATGCACACTAAGGCCATGTTCACACGGCTTAAAATTGGACGTATTTCAGTCTGTAATTACCCCGGTGCGAAATTAGGGGCTAAACGTCCAGCATTAGGGTAATCCACATTCCCCATAAGAACTGTGGTTACGTCTCCTCTCCCTCCGCAATACGCGAGGGGAAAAGTGACATTAATTACCAGGGGCGTAACGCACCGCTGGTATGCAAGTCATGGCCGGGCGAGGTCCCGGCCCCCCTCTCCCCCCCCCCCCCGCCACAGGGGAATTGCGGGTCGTAATTACGCCCCATTTAAGCCGTGAACCAGCCTAAAGGCCGTTACCCAGTTATTCGGGGACTGATTGAGCCGTATGCGCGCCGTATTTTGCTGCAGTACGGCTCCAACCCGCCCATAACTACGGTAATCCACATTCATAAAACTGGGGATTCCTCTCTCCTTCCCCTCGGAAAAACGCCCGGGTTAATTTCAGTCTATGGGCCGCGAGCTGCGCCCCCCCCCCTTTCAACCCGGGAAAATTGCGGCCGAATTCCGCCCGCAATTAGGGCTTGAATAACCCTTTTAACCAGCCCTTGCATGCCGTACAAGACTGCAAACAAGATCTCCCCAAATAGAACGGTCAAAACACCACTGTCCTTATTCTTTTATTTCTTTATAAACTTAGACGTTGCTGATTTGGCCTGTGTTAGCCTTTGAGTTTGAAATGCTTGCTCTAAATTATGGAACCAAGCAGAAAGTGAAGGCACCAAAGGTCCCTGTTGTCCACTCATCTTTTAAAGCGATTTAATCAGCCTATGCAGCAATCTTGCACACTGGGCCCCTTTAAAACACATTTGTGCAATTTACAGAATCGGATGCTTACAGAATTTGATGTTGGTTGGTTTTACCATTGGAGCACCTTGCAATATAGGACAAACACTAGGGGCACCACGAGGACATACACAGCCCTAATATTGATCTATTCTGCCTAAACATTAAACCTTACTACATTAAACCTAAAGCTTTATACGATACCTTGTTTATTTCCACAAAAGAATTGCTCCCTTAAAGTCATATGCAGAAAGCAATATAGTATCTTGTACTGGTCCCAAGAGGACATTGTCTGGACACTTAGAACAGGAAAGCTTATCTTCCTGTCCTGCTCCTATTCACAGATTAATTGCTGAAATTTATCATTTCCTGTAATCATTTTTCTTGAAGCAAATATTTTCACAAATATTAATTGTCTGGTTTATTTGTTTTTGCATTGTATAATTTTTCTAACTTTCATTGTTTTATCAACCAAAACTACTTTTTAACCCCTTCACGACCTTGGCCGTATCCATACTCCAGGGGGTTTGGGGGGTCACCACCGACATGATACTCCTGAGGTCGCGCGAACTCTAAGGCGATTCGCGCGATCGGCGCGGGGTTAGCGATATTTCAGCTGACATCCCGCGCGTCGGCCCCACCCCGATCGCTCCGGGGGGGGGGGGGGGGGCTTAACCCCTTAATTAACGCGACGACGGGTCGCAAAAATTAAAAGACGCAGGAAGATCGCTCCCCTGCGTCTCTGTCGGCGGCAGCAGCACCGATCGGCGACCTGCAGTCCTGCCCCCCCTGAAGACACACGGAGGGGAAGAATGCCTTCCGGGTTGTCCCGGGCGTCACGACCCGGCCGGCCCTGTGGGCAGTCCCGGAACGTACGACAGTTTTTAAAGGGAACCCTCAACAAAAACTATGTACTGATTCCTAATGAATGAAGATCTAAAGGCCTCATTCAAATCCCATGGGGAAAAGTAAAAAAAAAACGGGAAAAATAAAAAAAAAACAGAAAAACATAAACCAAAACAAAAAAAAAAAAAAACGTACACCGCCCTTTTCCCTTTTCAAAAGCCAAATCGGCCCAAAAATGATCAAAAATAAAAAAATACCCATATTTGGTATCGCCGCTGCGTAACACCGCCCTATAAATCTGTCAAATTTTAAATTTAACCCGTACGGGAACGCTGAAAAAAAAAAAACAAAAAAACAAACACAGAATTAAGATTATTGTTCCCCCCACACATAAAATGGAATAAAAAGCATCAAAAAATCCCAGTAACGCCAAAATTGTCCAATTAAAACGTAGTTCCCCGCAAAAAAAAAGTCCTCATACAGCTCTGTATACGGGAAAAAAAAAAAATGTAAGCCTCAAAGATACATGCAAAAAATTTTTTTCACACTAAAAACCTTTTTTTTTTTTTTTTTAAGGCTTTAGCTTAAAAAAAACTAATAAAAGGGATCGCCAAAAACGTCACCCAAAAATAAAACTAACTTATCACGGATACTCATGGGGGCCCGTTAAAAATAAAAAAAAAAACACTACTAGGATTGCAGTTTTTTTCACCCTGGCCCCAAAAAATAGATTTAAAAGCGCTCAAAAAGCCTTTTCCCCCCAAAAAAGATACTAATAAAAACGTCAACTAATCTAGCAAAAAAAAAGTCCCCACCAGCTCCAACACAGAAAAATTTAAAAGTTATGGTCCTGACATGGGGAGCAAAAATTTTTTTCCGTTGAATAAAAGTTTTTTATTGTAAAAAGCTTTAAAAAATAAAAAAATAACAAATTTGGGAACGTGTAAACATTGACCTCTGATAAAACACCAAATTTTATATATACCTACAGTGCCCCTATAAAAAAAAAAAAAACACTACCCAAAATTGCTGTATTTTTTTTCAAAACACTCACAAAAAACCTTTAAAAAAAAGTGAAAAATAGCATCATATCACCGCATAATGGGACCAATAAAAACTTAACTCATCCCGCAAAAACAAGCCCCTCACAGCTCTGCACACAGCAAAATAAAAAAGTTTTGGGGTTTAGAAAAGGACAAAATAAAAAAAGCAATTTTTTATAGACTTAATTCTACTGTGTAAAATAATAAAACAGAAAAAACTATATAAAACTATATCATTGTAATTGTACCGACCCCCATATAAAGTTATCACATCTTTACAGCACCCGGGAATGCTGTAAAATTGAAAATCAAAAAAACAATACCGAACTGCGTTTTCCCCCATTTTTTATTGCCCAATGCTAAAAAAAAACTAGGAACACCTGTGCCCCCAAAACACAGTACACCCCAATGGAACCCCCATGGGTGTTGAATCCAAAATGGGGACTTCTGGAAGGTTTTGCCTGTTCTGCTACTTGGGGGGTTTGCAAATGGACATGGGGCCCCCCCAAAATCTGCGTTTTCCAAAAGCCAAATGCCCCCTCCCTTTTAACCCCCGCATGCGCCCAAACAGCATTTTACACCCACATGTAGGGTATTGCCCCAACTTGGAAGAAAAAGCTTACAAATTTTAGTTTTTTTTTTTTTCCAGGATTCCTTGTATAAATAAACATTTTAAGCTAAAATTGCAAATTATTGGGAAAAAAAAGTTTTTAATTTTTTACAGCCTTATGCTAAAAAAAATTTGTGAATCACTGTGGGTCATTACTCAATCACCCCGGAATATTCTTTAAGGGTGTAGTTTCCAATAGCGGTCTAATTAGGGGGGTTTATTAATTTTAGAAACCTTTGGTTCCCCCCAAAACCGAAAGGCCCTAAATAAAATCTATTGAAAATGAGACCCTAAGTATAGTAGGTGCTCCTCCTATTCTGGGGCTTATGGGGGGACCAAATAATGCACAGGGCCCCCAATTGGGAAATCCTAAAAACGCAGACCTGGGGAATTGAATTAAGTTGCATTTACCTATCACATTTACTGTATTTCCCCCTGAATAATGGAAAATATTGAAAACTGCAAAAAAAATGAAAATTTTAAATTTCACCTCCCTTTCTTTTTTTTCTGTGAAAAATCTAAAGGTTATCAAAATTCCTAAAATGTTTGTAAATACGTTAAGGGGTCTAGTTTTTTCAGAGGGGTTCACATGGGGGTTCAACAGCACCCCTCAAACCACGTCGAACGGAGTGTCCCTAAAAAAATGTATATTCAAATTTTTTTGAAAAGTGAAAATTTTCTCTAAATTTCTAACCCCCTAATTGTAAAAAAAAAAAACATTTAAAAAATATTCCAACCTATAGTGGACTATGGTAAGCTAGTTTTTAAACTATTTTGGGAATAATTATCTTCTTTCACGCAAAATTTTGCAACTTTCAAAATCGCAAATTTTTTTCCCCAAATTTTTATGAAATTTTTATTTTTCACAAACAAACAAGGGTTTTTATGGATAAAAATTTCTTACAACTTTAAAACACAAAGTGTCCAGAAAACAATCTCTGAATCACAGGCTGGGAAAAGTTCAAAAAAATTTTTCTCACATAAAGTACATAGCCAATTTAAAAAAGGCGGTCAGGAAGGCCAAAACAGGCTGGGTCCTTAAGGGGGTTTAAAAACCTTTTTTAGATCCTTTTTGAAACCAAAACCACAAATGTCTTTGCTTTCCTTTGAAAGGGGAAATATCTCTCCTTAGCATAGCACCATATATTTTGGTAGATTTTTTAAATTGCCGTTTTTGCCCTCTACTAAGCACTGAACACAAAAACATTTTTGGGGAAAACACTGAAAACTCAATGCCCCTATTGGATGTAACAAATCCCCAATTTGCTTTTGCTCACTTGGGCTTTAGAAAACAAAAGGGTATTAAAACAAAGCCAGTATCACCCCTCTGCATACATACCATTTTGGGGTTTTTTCCCCTCATCAAGGGAGACAGAGTGATCGGCTGGGTTGGTGGGAGGCTGATGGCTCAGGGAAAGGGGTTTTCTTTCCCTTTGGAGAGCAAAAAATAGGGTGTAATTTTGAATTGCCTTTTTGCCCTCAAAAATTTGTCTTTCCAAAATTTTCCCTTAATCCTAAATTTTTTGACCTCTTTCCCAATTTTTGTCTTCAAAAATTTCATTTAAAGAGCGAAACATTTGAGCATAACTTTTACTGTGAAATGTTTTTCCTATTTTCATTGATTTCTCTATTTTTTGGTGTATAGTGTAGAATTTAATATGAGTCTTTCCTTAGCCCCTGTGCTGCTCATATGCTCAGGAAATAAGAGCTTCCATATAAACTAGAGTGGTGGATGCTCATGAATATTAATGCATTTAAGAGTGTCCTGTGGCTGGAGTCGACTTTTTAAACTTTAAGTGAGATAATTATGGGGGAGGATATCTACACAAATAAGAATGAGCAAGAAGTGGGTCACTACAAGGTTTGGGGCGAAATAACTAAAAAAAAAACCTATATTTATATAGTCTTATTGAACTCTTCCTGACACACATAACAGAGTTCCAAAGGGGAATGGTTGTTGCTCTGTTCCTGATAGGGGCATCTGTGACCCGAGTTGCTGGGTGTCTCAAGGTATACGGTTTCTTTGATCACATTTCTGTATGCAAATCGGAAAACACTACAACACAATTAGTTGTAGAAAGTCCAGTTTAAAAGTCAGGGACAGAAACTTAATCAAATTATAGCCAAAAAACACAAAACTATGGTCCCTCAGATCAATGATACTAGTGCTCTTAAACTTGCATTCGCTCTTCAGTGATTTGAGTTGCTGTAGGTTTGTGTTTTTCAGCTATAATCCGACAAAGTGCATTCTATCCCTTTGACCACAGCTACTTCTTTCTGCAGATGTTTTGACGATCTTTGCATACTGATATGTAATCAAGGAAACAGTAGACCTGCCAAAATTTTAACTAGCAAATCGATCCCCAATGCTTTTTCCCAGGTCACAAACAACAATTATTCCCCTTTGGAACTCTGTCATGTCTGACATCTCATACCCGTAAAAAAAAAAAAAAAAAACTGATTTTTAGAGAAGCACAAGTAATAAAGTTTATCAACAGTGATATCTGCTACGTGACTGTGAAAAAGGAGACATTACCAGTGTTGGTAAGTGCATCAGGAGACTTCAACTTGACTATGTATAAAATAGGAGCCATGGTAGTTTTTGAAAGTCTTGATCATGCTCTTTAACCAATGTTGGACATTTCTAGCCATTTGACATGTCGCATTGTCGTGCTAGAATATCAGTATTGGTGTATATGGATTTATCACAAAATCATTTGATATTGCCTTTCACATGGTTTAGTGGACCCAAAGAATGCCACAAAAACATTCCCCCAACCCTAACACGCCCCCACCAGTTGTGTTATTCCGCATTGGGGGGCAGGGGTTTTTTTCTGTTTCTCATTTTACATCCATTTCATTATAATGGGGGAGAAACATGACTCTGGAGAACCATCGTTTGCCTGTCAGCGGAGATCCAAGTCGGATACTGTTTTTGCCAATGCAACTTTGTTCTTAGAAGTGCAGTGATTATTCTGAAGAGCCGCACAGTAGGGTACACTGAACTATTGTTTGAGACACACATCTGGTAGCCCCCTGCTTTGTTTTGGTGATGAGCTGCTCCACTGTAGTGTGTTGGTCCACCCTTGCGCACATGTGTAGCCGACGTTCATCTCTTACATCAGTGACACATGGTCTAAAACTCACTTTGTTGCCCACAGCAACCAATCAGAGCGCCCCTTTCATTTTTCCAGAGCACTATATGAAATCAAAGGGCGCTCTGATTGGTTGCTATAGGCAACATAGTGAGTTTTAGACCTAGACTGTTTTCATACATGTGGCCCATGATGTTCAGCGCTTCCACGTTGCTTGTTCAGAAGCTGCAGAGATATTAACACCATTGACCTGAAAGCCAATAGTCATCCATTTTTGTATCTTTGATAAATTTGCCCTTTTATCCATGGCAGCAACGAGAGATTTATGTGCAGACAGCCTATCACACACTTTATATACCCACCAAGACAGCCCACGACACGCGACTTTCTTCATTAGCTACGTGCTGCTTATGTTAAAAGTGGCAACTGGTCATAATAATGTGACCCGGCTTTGTTCTGTATTTGGATATGTTCTGAATCATACAATCTTTTCTTGTCTCTTACAATAGCCTAAAGATTTCTGCCTTATTTCTATTAATGCAAGAAGATCACAAAGCAGAAAAAGAAAGTTTGTTTGTCCACTCTCCTTTTTAGACTGCTTCATAGAGAAAATGGCTAACATTAAGGTCTGGAATATAAAGGGGCAAAAAGGGCTTCCAGCTGTTACAGCTGGCATTATGGCTTAGTTGAAGTCCTTGATATATTATTACTTACACATTTAGAAACCAAATGATGTGTACAGTAGTCCCTCGAGTTACAGTGGCTTTGGGATACAATATTTTCAACATACAATGGTCCTTCGTTGGACACTGTATGTGGAGTGTGGTTTCAACATACAATTTCCCAGGCACCGATTTATCCAAATATCATGACCATTTTACTTGTAAAACATATTTATTAGTGAGGCGCATGTAGTGATTGGTGGTCTACTAGCACCTCACTACATTGTGGTATTAAATGTTCTGTATTTCTCTGACATGTGCCAGAATGAACAGCTTCTTTGGGCACCAGGTGAGGACGGTTCCATTTCCTTTTTTTTCGGGTACATTGCGTATAAAGTACATGAGCCAAAGAAGCTCCTGTCCTGAAAATAGAAGGTGCTTTCCAGCTTCCAGCAGCTCTTTCTGACTGTCATATGTCAGGACTTGTTTCACACTGGTGTGAACACAAATGTCCCAATAGAAAGGAAATCCAGCATCCACATTAAAGATCCAAAGCATTTTCAGTGTATGTACACTGAACCTGCTTTGGATCTTTAACGTGGATTCTGGATTTCCTGTCTATTGGGACCCCTGCAGGATTTTAATCCATGACGGCGTAGTGTGTTATTAACAGTAATCTTTGAGACTGTGATCTCGGCTCTATTCAGCTCATTGACCATGTCCTCCTGTGTAGTTCTGGGCTGATTCCTGACCCTTCTCAGAATCATCATTACCCCACGAGGCGAGATCATGCATGGAGCCCCAAAAGGGAAGATTAAGAGTCATCTTGTGTTTTTTTCATTTTGTAATTACTGCCCCAACAGTTGTTGCCTTCTCACCAAGCTGCTTGCCTATTGTCCTGTAGAAAATCCCAGCCTTGTGCATGTCTACGATTGTGTTCTTGGTGTCCTTAGACAGCTGTTTGGTCTTGGCCATGGTGGAGAGGTTGGAGTGTGATTGATTGAGTAGACAGTTGTCTTTTATACAGGTAACGCATTCAAACAGATGTAATGAGTGCAGAATAGGAGAGTTTCCTAAAGAAAAACTAACAGGTCTTTGAGAGAATTCCTGCAAATTTAATTATTTAAAAATCATACAATGTGATTTTCTGGATTTTGTTTTTTTAAATTCTGTCTCTCAGAGTTGAAGTGTACCTACGATCCTATGATAAAAATTACAGACGTCTCCATTCTTTATAGGTGGGAAAACTTGCAAAATCACCAGTGTATCAAATACTTTCCCCACTGTATGTTACATGTAGGGCTCAGTTTTGCAAAGCATATAATCAAATGGTAGTTTAGTGTACCGCAATGTTCATGTGATGGTGGTAATAATTATGTTATTCCTTTAGTAATTATCTTACAAAGAATTAAATACGGTCATTGTAAATGAATAATACCTTGAATATTTCAGAATCAAGAAGATAAACTGGGATATAGTGAAGAATCCTACAGCTACAGCTACCTTCAGAATGACAACGGGAAGGCCGGACGGGACGAGGAGCTAACTCAACAAATTGGAGAAGGTGACACAAGCAATACAGGCGGCACAAGTGACAGCAATGCTATTAGAACAGAGGTAAGACCAATGTATGACGTGTAGACATAGGAAACATCCAGCATTACTATCTAGCAAATCTTCTGATGTAAGGATCCATAACCAATGGAGACAAAAATGATCAGAGTATACAGATGAAACAGCTTCCAATGAGATGTGAAAGAAAAATCTTCTGCTTTAATCCTCTGCAAAATGTAGTGTTTCTACCCCATCTGGAGTTTTTATCAAGCACAATGCATATTTGTTTGTGGCCAATGCCAGGCAGCTGCTACCAAGGCAAATAAAATCACAGGATGCATCAAAAGAAGCATAGATATACATTTCACCTCTGTACAAACAACCAACAAGGCCACGTATGGAATATTGTGCATAATTTTGGGTACCAGTACATAAGAAGTACGTAGTTCAACTGAAACCCATGAAATTGGGGTTATTCAGAATGCAAAAAAAGACGGCTTAGGTGTGATTTAATTACCATGTACAAATGTGTAAAAAGACAGAACACAACGTGTAAGTGCCGCGAAGAAATGACATGTCACTTCTCTCTCTCTCTATAAGAGGTGTGAATTACCATAATTTCGGGGAGCATTTCGGGCATATTGAAGGGCAAACACGCACTGAAATGCGCCCCGGAATTATACCATGGGAACATACCCTAAGGGTGAGTTCACACGGCGTCTTTGCAGCATATAGTGCTACATACTGGCTAGTGTGTACTTCTAAAACGCTCTATGCCGGCTTCCATAGACCGTCACTTGGAAGAAGTGGCATGTCACTTCTTTCTCCTGGCGCGTAATGTGTGTTGGATTAAATAACGGGTAATCATAGCTCTTAGTGAGAACAATGAATTACCATATTTGAGGGCCTTACCTCAGGCGTATTGCAGCGCAATTACGCGCCGAAATATGCCCCACAAAAAAGGCCATGTGAACATACCCTAAAAAGAGGGCATCCTTCATGAGTAGAGGAAAGAAGGTGTCACCATCATCATAATCAGGGATTCTCTTTTTGATAATTGAAAGTTTATTGAAAATGTTTCAATATATAAACACAGAAAGAAGAATGTGAGAATTTATAGGTATTGAAATAAAACCAGTCACCATGTCAGAGGAAGAAAAACACATAGGACACATGCACAAGACACATGAGCAAGACAGAAAAAGAATGTGGGAAAGGAGGGGTATATGAAGGAAGCAAAAAAAAGATGAGAAACATTTGGTTCTTTAAGTGGGATGCATGATCCAGTAGGTGTCCAGGTGGACCTTTTCAAAGAGGTCAATTCAGTCGTCGTCAGGGATTCTTAAAGGGGTTCTCCGGAAAAGATAAATATATAAACTACATGTTATAATGACAAAATGTCTAATTACCTCTAATTAGAAAAGTCTGCTCATTTTGTCCAGGGGATAATCATAATAATGGAAGAAAATGGCAGCCGGACTCCTTCCTGTGCAGAAACCTGTCCTGGAATGCGGAGTACAGCAGTAGGACAGACTGAGTTACTTCCTGTTCAGGCTGACTGGCATCACTGAGCATGTGTGCTGTGCTCAGTCAGCCTAAGAGACTTGTGGTGTGAGGGACGGCTCTGCAGTGTAGAAAGAAGATTGTTTCAATTAAGTGTCCATATATGTTTATACATTGCTATATATAAATAAATTTGGTGTGTATATAGATTTTACAGCTCAGCTGGGAGGAAGCGGCTTTTGTGGGACATGTAGATTTCAGAGACCGTCACGCAAAAGTGGCTCTGCCCACTAGCCCAGTGAGGAGAAAGATCCAACATGGCAGTAATAGGCAATATAACAGTGTTTGTAAGTAGTTCAATCACTGTACTGTGACACAGATTTACTGCTTATCCTTCGTATTCCTCCATTATATGTTCTTTCTTTTTTTTTTTTTTGCGCACACAGAACCCCTTTAACTGTAAGAACTTACTGCCATAAAAGGTTGTGGTAGTGAATTCATTGTAGCCTTGATGCCTTTCTTAAAAAAAAAAAAAAAGATATATCACAAGTTACGGTTACTAGATACTGGAGATAGGAGGCTGATCCTGGGTTTTATTCTGATTGCCAAATTGTGAGAGAGGAAGGACATTTTCTTCTTGTATGGGGCAATTAGCATCTATTTCATAGGGGTTTTTGACTATCTCTGGACCAACACAGTAGAGTTCTAGGTTGGACTTGATGAACCTGAGCCTTTTTCAGTCTAACTATGGAACTATATATGCTCATACTCCACATACTGTATATCTTTCCCACCTTGTTACTTATAAAACCATCCCCTGAGTTAGCAGAAAAATTCACAATCACTATCCTATAAACAGCACCACATGATCATTCCAAGTATGAGTCACAGCATAACATACAATTCATTATGTAGTGTATTTCTACCCTCATTATTGTTAATGCTCAACCCCGGGGGGTAGGTGGTCAAAAGAGCTGTACCGCGCATGCACCCATGTCCTACAGCGGTCAGTGCGCATGCGCCACTCAGTTCAATCAGCATAACAGCGTCTGTGTTGCCAGAGACTGCAGTCTCACATCAACAACATAAATCAGCACACAAGGGCTAGAGGATGGTGTCTCATCCCCAGCTTTCCCGTCACCGAGTGATCGCCAAACAGACAATTGCCATGGCATCAGGATTACAGATGGGAATGAGAAGAGTCAGTGGAGCATGGTTCAGCTCTTCTGGCCGTCTGCTCTCCGCTTTAATCATTTATAATAATGAAGTGAGTGATACAATGTATGACGAAGTGTTTAATAGCCTGCGACTTACATGGAATAATCATATTGTGCTATATCAAATTTATGAATTGTTTTATGCTAATTCTAGGGGTGGGTACTAACAGTTCTATTTCTTATTGTAAGTAAGGTGTCCTGTATATAGGTGGAGTATGTGCATGTGTTGAGCTTGATAATAACTCCAGTTGAGGTTCAAGTGTTGCATTCAATGGAGGAACAAAGCAAGATATTTTTTTTATTTTTTTTTACAACCTATTAGATGCTGTCTTATGTATGAAGGGTGTCCCAGTGGTCTATGGACTTACTGTATTCTGAATATGCCAATGTTCTTTACATATAGAAAATGAAAAAAGGAGAGGGCGCTCTATGTGAAAGTACGTCAGGAAATTCAATAAAAATTAAACATATAAGGTGCTCACCTGATGCCGTTGTGCTTATATTGTAGAGGCACAACGCTCATAAAAACCTTTTTGGCTTAATTAAGCCCAAAGACAGCAGCCACGTAGTCCAAGACCCCTAGTATTGGAAGATCTCGAGGAAAGATATTGAACCATAAAACAAAAATAGGACCGGGCGCTCGTCCGCAGCAGATAAATCCTCGTGCGTGGCAACGTAGGATAAAGAATATATCTATTTCATTAAAACACAAATAGCATAACACGTTTCGTGCTAAAAAGCACTTCCTCAGATGCTGTAATGTTACATACATCATGTAACATTACAGCATCTGAGGAAATGCTTTTTAGCACGAAACGCGTTATGCTATTTGTGTTTTTAATGAAATAGATATATTCTTTATCCTACGTTGCCACCGCACGAGGATTTATCTGCTGCGGACGAGCGCCCGGTCCTATTTTTGTTTTATGGTTCAATGTGCTTTACATACAATAGGTGGGTCATCCATATGCTCCCATAAACCCAATGTGTTCCAGAAGAGTGTCATGTGTCTCATACAATAAGATAAAACTCGCATTGTAATACAGGACCTGTTGAGTTTTATAAGGAAACTTGGCTCCCACTCTTATAAACGAGCAATGATTGTATCCTAAATGCTTGACAAGTCATTTGAATGGATGCGCTGTAATACAAGATTGTACAGGTAAAATATGCAAGGGCTGGCAGTTACTTCTGGTGATGACAATAGCTAATAATCAGCCTCACCGTTAGGGAGCTCCAATTTTTTTTTTTAAAGGGAATGTGTCATCAAAAATGACTTATTGTTTAACTCACGTTTTTATGTTAAATACATTTTTTAAGAATTTTTGGTTATATTTGTTCATTTTCCATATCACTTTCAATATTTTTTTAATAATTCTTAAGTCCTGCAGTTTTCACTTTGGCCACTAGGCCTAATAATGTCTGACACTTCCTGTTCTGTACAGAAAGATTCTCAGTTGTCTGCTCATTATCAGCACAAAGAGGGTCAAACTGAAAGGAGACACCAGTGTGAATAGATAACACAGGATCCACCAATCACAAGAGGAGATAGCCAGTGTTCACCCTTTCACCTCCCTGTCACAGAGCATGACTAGAAAATACTCCTATAGAAGTCAATGAGACTGAGTCAGTCTTAAAGGGGGTGTCTCACTACAAAGATTGTCATTCAAATTAAAGATCTTCAAAAAACAAGCACATTTGCAATATATGTCAATAACAAATCTCCTACTGATTTCTAGATAACTTGTTTTTAGTGGCTTCAGAGGCTGCTGAGGTCTCTATAGTCACCGACCTGCTTGTTCTCCCTGATAGGCTGTATCTCCGGCATCTTATCACAACAGGTCGCGTCGGAGCAAGCACACAAGTTTAACTATCTCCTGTCCTTTCTCTCTCTGTCCTCGCTCTGCCTGCGGCACAGCCCAGTGATTTAGAGCAGGCATACTAGCAGCCCCTGTCATCTCCCCTGCTGCCTTATCTGTGTCTCAGCCTAATTATTATTCACTGCTGTTAACTATTTCCTGCCGGTCTCATTCAGCTCTGAGTCTGCCTAATTAGCATTCACTCTCCTGTTTACCTAACCAGCTTCACTGCTGAAGTGAATGATTCAGGCAGGAAATAGTCAACAGTCAGTGAATAGTAATTAAGCAGACACAGACAGATGTAGCACTGAGATAACTCCATGCAAATACAACACATCAGAGATTATTTGAATCGCTTCCCCCCTGCTCAATTTCCTGTGCTGGGAACCCCTGGTCATGTATGGATGTATGGGGAGAGAAATATGTGCTGTGTACACGGTGGATACTATTGAATGTTCAGCAGCAAGGGAAAAGAGAACTCTGTGATCTGAGATGTTCTCCTTCCAATGCTGTTAGCATCGGGGGCGAGCGCAGCAGCATGACGTCACCTAGATGAAGGGAGGGGGGAGAGGACTCCAGGAAGCCAGTGCTCCCGCCCATGATTTCAAAACTACAGCTCTTAGGACAGCACCAAGGTAGGATGAAATCCAGTCGTGAGACAACTCCTTTAAGTCTCTATGAAGCTACTGTAAAGCATCTCTCTGACTGCTGTTAAAGCAGTGCAAACAAGGCCTAGTGGCCAAAGTGAAAACTGCAAGACTTAAGAATGATTAAAAAATATTGAGTGATATGAAAAATTTAAAAAACAGCCAAAAATTCCTTAAAAAAAAAAAAGTGTTTAACATAAAAATTTGACTTAAACAATGATTTATTTTTTGATGACACATTCCCTTTAAAGGATTTTGTCCACATTGGACAGCACTTTTCTATTCCAGTTGAGAACCACTTTGGACAATAGGAAACCTCTTGAATGGGGATTCCTATTATAAGCCGGAAAGGTTGTGGTAAGATGGAGTGCTCAGCACCCACCAAATTCCTCTAGAAACAAGGAGATGTAAACAATCTTACACCACTGAATTCAAATGTTACAGGTATTTTAAGATTAGTTTAGGCCTCTATTACAATAGGTTGTGTCCCTGTTTATAATAAGGGTAACTCTTTCTAATTTTGCAGATTGAGCGGAACACCACAGAGCCCTCTCTGTTCTTTGAAGAATTTATCCAGCTGCTGGCGCAAACCGAAAATGCACTTGAGGTAAATCCCTTTCGGTTGCTGCTAATAGACTTTGTGATAACTGGATAATTATCCAGACTGTAGATGTGCTGTTCTATGTATCTATATAAAGCATACATAGCGATGATCCAAATGGATAAGCAAAATGCTTTGTATCTTCATACACCCCTTTCCTGGGGCATCCATGTCCAGTATATGGGCATACATTTCACGTGAACATGAATATCCAAACATCTATGGAAAACATCTGTAATTCCGTTACATAAAAGGCATAGTAAAACTTTATGGAGCGAGAACCCTTTAGTAAAGCATCTGTCAGGCATCACTATTGTCCCGCTGCTGCCGTTACATAGGGGCGGCACGGTGGGAGCAGATGCATGCTGCACTCTGGGGCCTTGTTACACAGTCACTTGCTCACTGCTGTTCAGTAAATGGTAACGCTCTTTTTTTTTTTTTTTTTTTTTTTAAGCCACATTTGAGGCTCCTAATTGATTTTTTCCAAGACACTTTCAATTTGTAATGCTTTTATTGTCACCGATACGGAACTATTGATGGCACTTAAAGAGTGAAAATAATACTGTAGCAAAACATAAAACAGGGGCATTTGAGAACATGCAGGTGTTTAATAGCTTAAATGGGTTGTCTCACTACATTGATTCATCTTACCTCAGTCCTGTTTTCTTGGTTTCATTTTGAATTCAGGGGCGTGTTTACTGGCTTATACTAGGCTGCACTTGAAGCAGGGTCTGTAGCTATAGCAACCAGTGCTGGCAGCCTATCAGGAGAGATTGTACAGGTCTGTAGCTATAGCAACCTGAGGAGCTGATGCAGCCCATACAAGAGGGGATATCTCAGAAGTTGTAGGATATGGTTAATGGACATATAGACATATATTGCAGAGTGACTTGTTTTCGCAAGATCTTTAACATAAAAAGCAATCCTTGTAGTGAGACAACCCCTTTAAAATGTATTAATATAAACGAGAACTATAGAGGTAAAAGTAGAGAGGTGGGGAATACCTCGAATACAAGAGCACTATATGAACTGAAAGGGGATCTATGGGTAACAAAGAAAGTCTTAGACCTGGACAGTTTTCATACATGTGGCCCATGCTTTTTAAAGCTCTTTATAACAGTGGAGCACATGGTTGCCCCAGAAATGTGTAATAAAATGTAGCAAAGAGGGGCACGTTTTTGGAGCATTGTGTTGTAGACACAATAATTTATTTGCTTTCCGCATTTTTTGTTAACCTACAGGGGGCGTGGCTTAGCCAGAGATGGGGGTTACAACTTAAAAAAGAGGGGATACAGTGAGCACCCCATACAACCTCAAAAGAACAAATCCAAGCTAAGGAAAACAGTAAAAAAAAGTGCACACCCAGAAAGTCTTGGGGTATATTGAATACACTGTCTGAAAGCACACTAAGGATATGTTCACATGGCGTAATTGCGGCGCGCATTTCACTGCGTATTTGCGCTTTAATACGGCCGAAATGCGTGCCACAATTACGGTAATTCACACCTCTCAATTACGGTAATTCACACCTCTCAATTACGGTAATTCACACCTCTCAATTACGGTAATTCACACCTCTCAATTACGGTAATTCACACCTCTCAGAACTATGCATTACGTCTCGTCTTCCCCCGGCGGAAAATATGTTCGTATTGTACACCAGGGGAGTGAAGTGACATGTCACTTCTTCGAGGCGCTTATGCGCCGCTGATAGTGAAAGTGAATGGGGCGGCCACTCTCACTATCCACTCATACGTCATATGTCAATAAGGGTTTAATTGTGCTTTATAAGAAAGTGTATTTGATATTTCCCTATATTTCTGGGGATCGGCAGTTGTTTTAGTGCCTTTCTGGCCCACAGGGGAATGTTGGGTCGCTGAGATTAGCAAACCTGGGTCTGCTTTTAAGGGAGAAAGGCAGAGAAAGAGAGGTAGAAAGTAAGAGTCATGTACAGTTTGTGCAGCCATGTACAGTAGCTGTAGAATGGACCCCAAGAATCAACTGATGGGCCCCAAGAATCAACTTCACTGG
The DNA here is from genome assembly GCA_025379985.1 of Phyllomedusa bahiana. Taxonomy (NCBI): domain Eukaryota; kingdom Metazoa; phylum Chordata; class Amphibia; order Anura; family Hylidae; genus Phyllomedusa; species Phyllomedusa bahiana. The sequence continues at coordinate 111,134 of JAODAL010005307.1, forward strand.
TGGGTCCTCCCGTCCAACACTAAGCATCAATATCATAGTGTTAGCTGTAATGCCCCTGCAAACAAAACTAGACCTTTGGGCGTAACTTTGGTTCAAAAAGTGGGGGGGGACCAATTTTCCCTCTCATCCCCTATCTTCCTATCCCTCCCTCCCTCCTTTACTCGCCTTCTCTTTCACTTCCCCTCCCTTCTCTCCCCTCCTCTCCCTGCAGTGAAGTGGTCCCCTCTAACCCAACCTCAGTGGGTCCGGGCGGAGCCCTTATGGCAAACACTTTTGGTGCAATCCGTAAAGTTGTGAATGGCTCTCTAATTACTGAAGTTTAGAGCCGGACTGGGACAAAAAAGCAGCCCCGGCAATGAAACCGAACCAGCCAAACTATAATATTTCCCCCTCTAGATGGAAATAAAAAAACATTGTGCAATGCAGCAAATTTCGCTTAACCCCTCCATCCCCCATTACTCCATTAAATTTGTTATACACACAACAGAATGAGGGAAAAAAACAAAAAAAAACAATTTCACTGTACTCCTAGGAATCACTAATGTTGCACACTGTACCCCGAAATGTATTTTATTACATACCATACACCAGAAATGTCATGACTCACTGCATCCCAGAAATTAATTATATTACACATGGTAGACATAGAAATTACATTACTAACTGCACCTTAGAAATGAATTGCACATTGTATTCAAGAAAAATCATTCACTGTACCCCGAAAATGTATTATATTACACAGTGAATCCTAGAAATGAATTGCATAACTCACTGTACCCCACTGTACATTACACCATATCCCATATATTACATTACACATTGTACATCAGAGATTACATTAAAACATACCGCAGACCGGGAATTTGCCTTTTACACATGTTAGCTAAGAGACATAGGTGACTTATTCTTGCCATGATTGAGGCTATTCTTGGCATCTCAGTAGGGCACCTTTATATGTTGAGGATAACACATAAGGCGACTGTGCTATGCAAAATGTGCGTTTTAATATTGCCTTTGTCTGTTTATATTTGCAGCTAGATTCTATGGACTGCTTGTTGTACTATACGTCTATCGACAAAGACATATTTGTTACTCCAATTTATGTAACAGTTTGCTTATGTATCTGTTTAATCAGTTCCTGCTCAGCTTCAATAAAGCTCTTTTGAATAAGGAAAACATACCCCAGAGATTACATTACACTATACTCCAGAGATTACTACATTACACACCATACACCAGATATTACATTACTCACTGTACCGTAGAGATTACTACATTACCCACTGTACCCCAGAGATTAGTTTACACACCGTACCCCATATATTACTGCATTATTCACTGTACCTCAGAGATTACATTACACACTGTACAACAGAGATTATAATACACCATACCCCAGAGATTATTACATTACACACTGTACCCCAGAGACTACATTAGACAAGGTACCCCAGTAATTGTGTGTGAGAGTTCAATACATATATTGAACACAGAAACACTACACACTTAGGGTGGGTTCACATGATGGTTTTTTGGCACTGACAGTGTCGCTTGCTTGTTGGAAATTTCGACGCTTGCAAACGCAGAATTCTGACAAACAAACGACCCGGGCTGCCTGAGGCAGATTTCTCCCTCCTGTCCATTAGTGCTGTTCGTGCGTAAAGCACCTCGAAGAATTCTGTGTATGCACTGATAGTATGCGGTGAAAATACTTGAGAAAAATCAGTGTCATCTAAACAACTACACCGACTTTACATAATGCAAATCAGTTTCCTTTGGGATTGGACGCCGGTTCTGAGGCAGACCCAACACTGAATCCGTACCAGAATCAGCATTCATATCTTCTGCATGAATGTACCCTTAAGGTATGTTCACACGGCGTATAGCGGGGCGTACTGTGCCGGGTGTTTTAGAAGTAGGCGCTGACCAGTCCGCACTTCTAAAACGCTGCGGGGCCGGCGCTCTTTCATTTTCAATGTAAGTGCAGGAAAGAGGTGACCTGGCTAGACACATGCCTGTACAGTATATGCACATCTCACATATACAGTACACACCCTACTCACATGCACACACAACGCCTGGCACCCTTGTCCCCTCCTTACCTGTCTCCTGTAGTCTGGTGAAGTTGGCATTCGGCAAGAGCTCCTCCTCTTCTCTGATGAGGGCTGAGCATAGGGGAAGTGGTACACAATGGGAGGGAAAGATACAGCCCCAGATACAGAGTGTGCTGGACTGTGAGCAGCGTTATAATTGGTGACGCAGCCCCTGCTGACTCCTGCTCTACCAATCAGCACTGTTCTCACTCTGCACTGACCTGCTACCTACTCTGCCCCCCGAAGATGCACAGAAATATAGGAGGCAAAGGGTTCACTTCTTCCTCCACTGTGCTCTGCTCACCCCACTTACCGTATTCTCATGCTTTCATATGGATTATTTTTTATTGAAGTGACTAAAAAGTGGGGAGACCGTCCCCCACCCAGAAAAAAGTGGAGGGGACGAGTCACCTCCGTACCCCCCTAAAGTTACACCTATGCCTTTGGGGGGTGTCATGATGAATTTTGTTGCAGCTTTTGTTAGCTGGACTTATGACCAAACATCTTTCTTTTTAGATTAATCCCTTGGTATTTCTTTTCATTGTTCGCTGATACTACTACTAGTATTCTATATAGGTATTGCATAATAATTACCTCGTGATAGTTTTTTGTATCTCATGTTGTGTACCTTAACATAAGTAATGTAATTGATGATTGTCTTGCTTTTTTTTTTTCATTCTTAAAGGGTACAAGTGAAAATTCTTTTCCAAGTGCGCAACCCTCCTCCAGACCTGGAAACTCAGTAGGAGAATTGTGGCAAGATTTCCTCTCTCTGCCTGATTTAAATGTAAGATTATATACTAATTGTTGATTTCACTATGGTATTTTTATTATAATAAGTAGGACTTCAATAGGACCCACAAGTCCCCTATAATGTCTGTTTTAGTGAATACTTGTGCTCCCTATGCCATAACAATTCTGGAGCATCAGCTCTTATATCTCTGTGTTGTGCTGTTCCTCTGTTACTCCTTCTAGGAATGTATTACTGAATCTGTCAGCTGGGTGTTACCATTCCAGATGGGCGTGTCCCTGCACACACTGACTGTCAGCACTGAGAAACCGCAATTAGTAACACCCAAGTGATGAATTTCTTGAAAGAATAACCGAAGAACAGCAGAGTTATAAGAGAGGATGCTCCAGAAGTATTTGACAGGGGACACAAGTATTTTCTTAAATAAACCTGTCAGGAACGGCCACTGGGCCCTTTTAACTGCAGAACAGAGCAAGACCCTCTTAAAAACAGAAGACATAAACTTGTCTAATCAGCACAACCCTACTAGGGCATGTGGACATAATAGAAGAAGACTTCCGGTTTGTATTGGCATCAAATAAACAGCCACTCCTGCATTTTTTTTCTTTTTACATTCTTCCTTTTGTATTTCTTTCCTTAGTTTGCTGACACTACTACTAGTATTCTATAAGGGTATTGTACAATAAATACCTCATAGCAGTTTTTGTATCTCATGTTCTGTGCCAGCCAATGCAGCTGAAGCTCCTGGCCAGATGTCTTTTTCCTCTCGGATAACAGCTGATCACTGGGAGTTAGAGAAGCTGACCACAGAGATGAGCTGATTACTGGCACCGGCTTCTGTTTTAAAAGCGGTTGACTGTATGAGACAGCCTCTTTAATCCCATCATGCAGCTAAAAGGAAGGCAGCAAATCCTCATTGAAGGGCAATGGATGGGCTCCCAAGATTGTTGATTGCATCATTGATGTTGTTCTGCAGATTTTGAAAAGATACATTTTAGTAATAATTGGAAAAGTGCACAATCGAAACAAGATGTACCTTACTGTTTTCTTCCTTTTTATTTTACCTACTTAGATAACGTTGGAGGACATTCAGTCCATTTCTAATGCTAACAATGCCATCAGCACTTTAATACCATTCAATGCACATCTGACAGAGGCAATAAGTCAAGATATAAGTCTACAGGAAGCCATGTTTGCATCCAGTTCTACTGCCAGGTCCAGCGAGGACCAGAGACCAGAAAACTTAATGCAGTTAAATTCAAGTGCTATTCCTGGTGATCCCTTAAGTGCCACAAACCTGACCAATTTGTTTTCAACTACTGACAATAATTCCAGGAACTCAACTAATCAAGATCTCTTTTCCGGTCTTGATGAGAATGTATTTGATGAAATCAACTTAATGTCTCTAGCCCTGGAAGAGGGGTTTGATCCTCTGGAAGTATCTCAGTTATTTGAAGAACAAGACTCAGATTCGGGACTTTCCTTAAATTCAAGTCATAGCCCAACATCTGCAAGCATATCTGACACGTCATCTATAACCTTTGGGGAGGAAGAAGGTGCAGCCGGCTATAGCAGTGACTCTGAGTGCACCTCATATGATGGATTAGAGGGAGCAGTAGGTGGGAGTAGCTCGGAAATCAGCAAATTTTGTCAAATGGACGAGTCAAACTATTGCAATGAGATGTCTTTACATAATGTTCAACATAACCACACATATAATCAACTACCTAATCAGGTGGAATCTAGTCCAGAACATCATTATAGCTGGTCAGTGAAATCCAACAAAATAAGGGGCCCATGTGTCACTGCAATGGACAAAAGCCTCAGTCGAGATGAACGGAGAGCAAAATCCTTACGAATTCCATTCACAGTGGATGAAATTGTGAGTATGCCTGTAGAGATGTTTAATAGTATGTTGTCCAAGCATTATCTGACAGAGACCCAGGTGTCCGTCATACGAGATATTCGGCGTCGGGGTAAGAACAAGGTGGCTGCTCAGAACTGTCGTAAGCGCAAGTTAGATGTCATTTTGAATTTGGAGGACGATGTCAATCAGCTTAAAGTTCAGAAAGAAAAACTACTGAAAGAACAAGCTCATTGTAGTAAGTCTGTGAACCACATGAAGCAGAAACTCAATGACCTGTACCAAGATGTGTTCAACCGGCTACGAGATGAGCAGGGCAGACCCGTCAATCCAAACCAATATGCTTTGCACTGTAATAGCGACGGGAGCATCATGGTTGTCCCTAGGAGACTGTTTAAATCGGAGCAAAAAAAAGACACACCGAAGGACAAGAAACAAAAATAAACAGTGGTCAAAGATCTAAAACTACTGGTGGCATGAACTACAAGTGCTGTAAATTAGGAGACGTGAAAAACTGGACTTTGGAGATATCGTTTGTTCAGGTGACAGCTGAACATTATCACTGGTCCTTATAAGAACAGAAAAACAAAACTTCAAAAAAGCTGCTTTTACCTTCCTAAACTAGCACTAAACTTGTACAGACCTCCTGGTATGCCACAAATGAATATCTGCATGGTCGTACAATATTACCCATTATATGCAGCTTTCTTTCCTTCATAAGTATAGATTTATCTTACAGTAAGACCTCTATTAAAAGAAACGATCATTCTTAAGTTAAAATGAGGCCAATTTTCTGGTAAAATTGGATTTTTTTAATATATATAATAAGGACATTTGGCATATAGACAAGACCTTGCCACCAGAAAAAATTGTTCAAATACAAAGTGACCTTAGATTTAGTCTGTCGCACTGGAGCACATTGTTCATGTAAAGTTCTGGCTTAACATTTTTATTACGTTACGTATGTTTTTATTTATACATATGGTGTGTCTTAGGAGCTGTAAATTATGATTTGTACTTTTTTACACTTTGGTTCTTGTTCTACTCTGTCTTTTTCAAGAGGTCCTGGTGGCTGATCGTGTTTTTTTTTTTTTTTTTTTTTTTTTTGTCGTGTTTAAAACTATTTTTTTTAGCAAGCTGGAGTTGCTTATTTTATATTTTATATGTGTTTTCTCCAGTGAAAATGTTGGCTGACAGAGTATTTTTTTGTACCATGAGAATATTTGCTAAAGAAATTTTAATTTACGATGTTATTTTGCATTTATACTACAGGGATATACACACAAAATTTTGATCCAGAAACCCAGTTTAGAACCCCCTCCTCCCATCTCTCTTTCTTTCCTAGTTTGTATTACTTTTTCTGAATCCCAATAATTTTGGAAGCTAGAAGTGAGCAGCTCTTGGTTTCGCGAAGGGTACGGACACGCAGCACTGACAAAGAATCCGACCGGTATTTTATTGTCTTTTGAACATTAAGGGGACAGTTTCTGTCCATGGTCTGCGGATTCGGCCACCTCCTAACCATTAACAGTACATATTCCGTCCTAAAGCCGGGGCGAAAGAATGTACGCATTCCATGTTTTCTTAACAATTTTCGGATTTAAAATCTGACCGTCAGAAAATCCGAGCCGTGTAGACTACAGCTTGGATTTTCTATTGACATCTATGTGGATGGTTGACCGTCGGTTTTCAGATTTGAAAACTGTCTGAAAAACCGACTGAAACCCCTTGCTGTGTGAACTTACCCTAACTGTAAAAAGTAATGGGTTGGGGCCCTACAATTCATTGAAGGGAGTGTTGCTTTAATATGTTTTTCAGTGCCTAGAGTTTTTTCTTCGACCTGGGTAGAATTAAAAAAAAAAAACATATATCATTGCAACATGTTAAATATACTTTAAACTTCTAATATTTATCATTTGTACTTGAAATGAGGTTTGCACCATTTAAATGGGAATTAGTGATTTCAACCACTTTTAAGATATAGATGCAAAGCATAATGTATTCATATAGATTGTATGTCTCACTACAATATGTTAGCCTTATATTGAAGTGAAATATAACAAGGACAGGTATTGTACAGGATTTGGTATTGGACTTCATACCCCATCTGATAATATACTCAGAAACCCTATATCTCCAGATGTTACTTAAGGTCCTCAACACTGTAGTGTTTTTTTGAGAAATAAAATGTGTATGAACAAGAATAAAAGCAAACTTGGTCCAAAAGAGATTGTTTGCCCTATTTTTTTCTAGGGCCCCACTACATTATCGGGATACTTCTTCCCGTTATCCCACTGGATATTTGCAATGGAGGTATTGCAGGTACATATATTCATATTGTGACTTTTAAAGAATATTCCAGACTTAAATATTGATGGTCTAGCCTTAGGATAGCCTAAGGGATGAGTACCTGTACTGAAACATAAAGGTTCTGCTCCAACTAAATGTCCGGAGCTGTGCCTGGTACACTATAAAGAAGTCCTTCAAAGAGTTGATTGGCAAGTGTGTGGCTAAGTATAGTCTAACAATACTAATGTCTTAGAAAACCCTTTTTTTGAGTTCTGTATCCTTGCTCCCATGCAATGTAGGCCTAAGGGGCATTTTATCAACGTCGGAGAATAATGTGACACGTATTTCTGTGGAAGAATCGCTGCTGTGACTGTGCCGGTTGCACTGCTGTGGATCCACACAAGGATCAGCCCCTTATTTGCAGCGAATCCATGGCAAAAAAGGACGTGTCTCTTATTTGTTGTGAATTGAATTTTGCTTTTTGGAACATCAGAAATGACATCACTAAGGGCGACATGTACGTATTTTAGTGCCCAGACGACAATTTGTTTGCGTGCATTAGTAGCGTAGAATGCGCCTGAATTTATGAACCTATTTTCTAGCTCCAAAACAAAACAGACTCTGGTAAACCACTTTTAACTTGGTCTACCTGTTCCAGCAGTAATGTGCCCAGATTTGTCGTTCTCCCATCATAAATGTGTAGATTGATACGGTTGTGGTGCGACACGCCGCCACACCCCCCTCCTCCCCCCCCCCCCCCATCTCATTACAAAGTTCCGCGGGTGCCCGATAATGCGCCTAATTTTGGAGTGCGCCTGATTATAAATTTAGAGAACAGGGCTAGGCCAAGTTTTGGGCTGAAAGGACGCCAGACTACTGCTGCAGTCCCGTACATACATGTCGCCATATATATTGGTATACCAAAAAGACACCAACAGGGAATATTCTCAGATTCAAATATATCAGACATTTGTTGTGTGATTGTAATTTGCCTTGTTCTGTATTATTTTGGAACGTGCACCCAAGCATTTTAGCCAAAGTATGAACTTTTCACATGTCTGTGAAGCTAAAAGTGCCCTTGTATTTCTAGACAAACTTCTGCCAGTATATCAATCATATTAATGCCACTCATAAGGCCGTAAGATGACGAAATTTTTTTTCTGTGATTCAGGACCATGGTGCTATGTGTCAAAGCACTAAGTAAAAACACCTTCTGCCAGGGTTAGCAGACATTACCTTCCCTTCTATTGAAATTAGAGTTCGAAACTGCATTTGAGTTAAAAACTGGGAAACCTCTATTGCTCTAATCTATTTAAGGCCTCCTGACGGTCCACCAAACCTTTTTTTCTTTGGGAGATAAAGTGCTCCACATTCCTGATTATGGACGAACTGAAACAAATAACGGCTATCTGTGGATATGAATGGAACTGCAGCCTTTGTGGCCAAGTTTAGCCTGTAATTGTCACAAATAGTGTTTAGAGAAGTTGTAACTTTTTAATGCACCACTGTTCTTTGGTGCCCAGTATTACTATTGACCTATTTTGTGCCCAGTATGACTATTGACCTATATTGACCCATATTAATAAATTAGAAATCTAAAATCACAGCATAATGACTGATTGCAGTATTTCTATATATGTTACATTTTCTCTAGATGATACCTTAGCTTACCAGATACTAGCATTAGATTCACCTGCCTTTAAGTATTCCAAGATACAATTTGTCCTTTACCTGGAGAAATACAATGATCAGTATGATTTAATAGAATCGTAAATCTAGAACTAGAAGTCAACTTTTCCTCTAGGATTAAACAATGGGGATAGTTAGAAGTTTTATTTATGGCAAAGTCTGCATAGGTACCAAAAATATACATAACTGTGCTGAGGTAGAGTACAAGACAAGCCTATATGCATAAGGATCTCTCATTGAATGGTGTTGTATGGTGATGGATGTGTATTTTATATACAAATAATCTGAAATTCTGGACAGTCGACAGGAACCATCTACAGGCAGTCCCCGGGTTACAAACGGGATAGGGACTGTAGGTTTGTTCTTAAGTTGAAATTGTATGTTAGTTGGAACAGGTATATTTATTAAATGTAATTCCAGCAAAACAAATTTTTTTTAGTTTTGAATAGTACAGGGAACAGTTTTTACATTTGTTTTGCTGTCTGTGCCCTTTTTTAGAAGATTTCACCTAATGTTCTGAATCTCATGTGCAGCTGTGGCATGCTGGCACTTGGTTATTATGGGGCGTGACTCAGTGTTGAATGTCAGCCACGCCCCATAAGTCTCCGTATGTAACATGGGGACGTATGTAAGTCGGAACGATGTAAGTCAGGGACTGCCTGTATATTGTAATTGACATAGCATGTAATTCACCAGGAATAGTGTTACTCGAGTGGGTTCTTATTTGGTTCAAAACTGGTTCAACTGAACTAGAAAAGAAAAAAAAAATGGGTTTTGGATGTCCTGAATCCAATTTTTCTCTTTCTAGCCCTATCCCTAACTGTAAGGCTATGTTTCACACGGCTTATTCTGGGACGTATTTCAGCCCGTAATACGCGCCATACTGCGTGAATTACGGGCTGAAATACGTCCCAGTCATTACGGTAATCCACAGTTCCCATAGAGAACTATGGATTACGTCTCCTCTCCCTGCTCGCACAATACAGCAAGCGGGTAGAGAAGTGACATGCCATTTATTCACAGCGTATACGCGTCGAGAATAATGTGTCTATGGGGCCGGCGGGCTGCCGGCCCCCAGCCCCGCTCCCGCCCCGTACACACAGCGTAATTCCGGGGCGAAATACGTCCCGCAATTAAGCCGTGTGAACAAAGCGTAACCCCAAGTTAGGGATAGGGTTTTTTATAGGGTTTTCAAGGACTTTTTCCACCGCACCCGCTAAGGCGTCCCGTTCCTTAACTTTATTTTAGGCCCTTTGTTATGGTTGTTTTAAAGTAATCCCTAAAACATAATTAAAAAAAAAACTCTACACCAAATCTCAACAATGATTTTTTTTCAAAATTCCATTCAGTCCAACCCGAATCAAATTGCTAGATGCGGGTGGAATTTAACGCAACACTAACCAAGAATATTACTGCCTATCCCTACCTACAACATGACGACTGACGTGTAACTGGCAGTCAACAGTTCCAGTAATATCTGTTATTATATGTGGTAGAATTAAAGAGAGTGCTAATTACTAAAGTGATAAAACCAAAAATTTTACTTAGAAGGTTGGTGACGTTTAGATGTATAGTCAAATTGCTCAGATAGTGCCTCTAAATTCCATGTTATTTTTAAACAGATTCGTAATCCTAAAATGTTTTTATTCACCTAAGAATCAAAAAGACCTAAGAGTAGTTACTAGAGATTACTTTTAGACTTGAATATGGCTGAGCTGCAACACCAGACACAGAACATGGACAAGGGAGGTTAAAAAAAAAAAAAAAAAAAGTGTGTGGGGGGTAGGGGGACAAAAATTGTAAAACTCTTTAAATCCTAAAAAAAAAATCCCCTACTTTGCAGCGCTAAATCTAGAATTGTTCCCTGGGGATTATATAAACCTGGCTAATGACATGAGCTAATTGCTCATGAATAAATCTTAGCGTAGTGTATGTTTTTTTTTTTTTTTTTTTTTTGTTCAAGCATAATAAGTTCATAAACTACATTGATATTTCAATAGTATTCAAGAGTATACATGAGGAAGAAATATCCTAATTTCCACTCCACTGTGTAGGGCAGACCTGCTCCTCGCCTATTCTCTTCCAGAAGAAAGGCTTCCTGACCTGTTTATTTGCTAACTTTGTGGTGGCCAATGAACCCATGAGCCTTGTGTAGGCTCATAGCACCCATTTGGAAGGGTTATATGACTACCCTTCCCCCAGGACCCTTTTGATAGTATATGGATTGTTGTATTAGTGATATGGAGGCCATAAATATTAAACCTAATTTTTTCATACTAAACGTCTACATTACCTGAAGAATTGGGCTGCTGAGAATAGTTTAATGGAGATGTGATCTTTATTGATGGTGAGATATTTACATTTGTTATGTTCGGGTGTTATTCCTGGCCTGAATTAATGCATGGAAACTCCCACTGGTTTAGTCACGATGATGCCACAAAATATTCTACATTACTGCACTAAAGTAGTAGATTGCATTGGGGAAATCACTGACTTATGTCTGGGAAGTCGTTACCTGATTTATTATGGATAATATGAAAATAGATTATCAGATACCAACTCTGGATCTTGTTTATCTGCACTACTGTCTCTGACACAACCCCAAACACTCACTAACATATGATAGCTGGTTGTGACCTATTACGAATTATACTCAAATGTGTAAGTGCTATCTACAGTTAGTGAAAGCCTATAGTGCTGTGTTTAGAGACCTGGTTACTTGACTGCTACTGTAAACTCTTGGTGTACTACTTTAAGGGTATGTTGAAAAAAAAGGTAACCAATAAACTGCTTCTTTGGACTTTTTGGCTTCTGAGTCTTCATTTCCTTGTCTAACATATAATGCAATTTATGTTGCCTTTTTAAAGTATGTGATAACTTTTTGCATTAAGGCAGTAAGATATGTGGAGATCTGAATCCTTCTTGTATATCGTACTAGGGGAAGTGCCATTTTCCCAGCACCTTACTACAGCTTTTAGAAGAACTTTATGAATATTCACAAACCACTGATCAAAAAAATCTGCCTTCAGTAAATGCCATTTCTGGTCAAATGAATATTGCCTTCATGAAAGTTCTTCCTAAGCCAAGCAAACATAACACCCTACCTGCTTCATATCATCCCTTATATTTAATTACCATTGATCTAAAACTGATAGCTAAGATAATGGCGGATGGGCTACCCTTGCTCGTCTCCCAACTTCTTTCCACTAAGTTAGAATCATACAAGGAAGGGCCGCAGTTTTAAATATCAGGAAAGTATTCACCGTACTAGATGAAATTAAATGAAGACTAGAGAGGCGCCTGACACTGGCCAACCTAACAGTCACTGAAGAGAAGGCATTTGGTTGTGTGAGTTGGAATTGGGTGTTTATGGATTTAGATAAAATTAGGCTTTTTGGACCTTTCTGAGTTTCTTTGACAGCTTTGTATGCTAACCCCACGGCAAGTACATATATCCTAGAATTCCACTTCACCAATCCTTTTATTATGTAGAAATACCCGATAGAGCTGCCGGTTATCATCATTATTGTTCAACCTATCTGTTGAACGACTATCTTGCAATATCACAGACTGTACAGATTTTGAAGGCATCAAAAAGGGGGAATCTGAGATACGCCTCTTTGCCGGTGACATGCTTTTGTTTTTGTATCTACCTTCCAAAGACATATGAGTAATCTTCAAGATCTTGCAGTCCTTTTGCCATTTTCCGGATTTAAGATGAATGAAATCTAAACTGAGACCTTTCTCCAGATTCTAAATGATGTGACTTTTAGGAATCGACTGTGACAGTATTAAAACGTTTGGGCTTTCTTGTCTGTGACACACCTGAATCCATCTACAATCTAAATAACCCCCCAATGCTCCATAATCTACAGGATTGTTCAGCAGCTTAGAGGACCTATCACCACCAGAGAAACCTCAAAAAGTAACTAAAATACAAACACTTCCTTAAATATGCTTCATAAGGAAAATCAAAGCATTTCACCTGTAAATCAGTTTAAAAAAAAAAACAAAAACACTGGCCCTTTAAGTCAGCTCTGAAGTACAGTTTGATGGATCACTATGTTGACAGCTGTGTCAAAGTAACTGCTTCTGAGCTGGAAGAGTCCACTGTGCAGGGGGAGCCAGTAAGTCTACATCATGAGCACAGTGATTTCCTCTGGGCTGCTATGTCTGTGCTGGATATAACACTAGCAACAGTGTAATGTAGATGTATGTAAACCCTGTTACACTATGTTCTCAGTGTGTTGTGCCTGCTGCAGTGTATGTAGTGAGAGACTCAGATTACCCTGTACAGGGAGCTATATCCTCAGCTCCCCCTACACAGTTGGTATCTCCAAACTGAAAGAATCCCTGCTACATAAAGAGCTCTGCTAAGAGAGTGAAACTAAAATCTGTCCCCCTGTAAAACTGAGCTAAATTCTCTGGATTGCTAATGATATGTTTTGGAAAAAAGTCTTTCATCTACTATTATATTTTGTGTGTTTGTGTGGAGGTTACAGGTACTCTTTAAGCACTGGTCCCACTTACCAATGCTGGCACAATGCCAACTTTTAAAGATGCATAGCTTCCCGAAACTCCTAGATAACATGCAAACTACACCATTATTAATTAAACAATTAGATGTCAGTAAATTTTACTCTGCTTTTGTTTAATTTTGCCATCTAAAAGACCTCGCGTCTCAATTAATAAACTGATAATGACCAAAGCTAAAGAATGCATCAACCTAGTACATATTCACAAACGCAACCTTGCTGGCTAGAGATGCCCTTGTGCAACTTAAGGGTACAGACCAATACAATAATTTCCATCTAGAATCTAACCTGGTCTGTTGATGGTCCCTCTATGAATTATTGCAAACCAGGACGTCGGCTTTCCCTTAGGGGATGTTCACACGGCTTATTCTGGGACGGATTTCAGCCGTATTGCGTGCCGTACTGTGGTCCAATACAGCTAAAATCCGTCCCAGTCATTACAGTAATCCACAGTTCTCATAGAGAACTATGGATTCCGTCTCCTCTCCCTGCTCACCGGATTTCGCGAGCGGGGAGAAAGTGACATGCACATTATCCCGGCGGGATACGCGCCGTGGATAATGGATGTCTATGGGGCCGGCGAGCTTCTGGCCCCCCCGCCCCTGCTGCACGGCACACGCCGTAATTGTGGGCAAAATCCGTCCCCACAATTACGCCTGCAATAAGCCATGTGAACCTAGCCTTAAGGTCTTCGTCCTATTCTACTGTGGTATTTCTTGGCGGGCATGCAGGCAATTCCATAATTTACCTTATTTTCTTAGCAAATACAAGTGTTTGTGGGGATAGTCTGAATCTCCATGGAGGAAGTCTACTGAACATTTCAAGATATAGCAGATGAAGGGAATTAGAAATGTCATACCTCTTCCATCTGACTGATAGATGTTTATTCACTTTTCAAAAATTGCAGTCTTCTTGTTCTCCCAAGTTCTCATTTCCTAGGCTACCTCCAACTAATGAGATTTCTTAGAGCAAAAGTGTGTGACATGAAAATAATTTCTCTTGGGGGACTTTCGATTCACCAGAGGGCACCACTACCAACCCTCTATGTCTTATATTATTAAAGATTGAGGGGTGACACATGCTTACTAAACACAAGTTCCCCTTTGCAAGAGGGGAAAGAGAATTTGAGGGGTGAATACCTCTCACAGGAAATTTTGTCATCTCATATATGTAAAGCGATAGTGAGAGGTGACCTTCCCACATACCCAAATTCACCTCACAGGAAAAATGCATGCAGGAAAAAACTAATCTTGACCACGGGCTATGGTCTCTTAGGGCGACTTCTATGAATTTGCATGCACCATTTTTGTAACTTGGTGTCGACATATCAGTTCTAAATAGATCTAGAGGAGTGTATAATACGACAGTATGAATGAAAGTATAATGCTCCAAACATTTTTGGCACATAACACTCAAATTTGGCACATAGATTATGTGCCAAACTTTATACAGCAGTTTTGCACCAAACTTTGGTGCATTAAAATATGTCATCAGGCACACATTGCGCCAAGTTAGGCGTTCACCTGTTCATATAGCTATAGAACCGGCAATGTAGCCCTTAATCTACAAAATAATATATATATATTATAAAATTATATATATTTATATATATATATATTATATATATATATATATATATATATATATATATTTGTATGCTACAGCATAGATTAGACCAGGGGTCCTCAAACTTTTTAGACCGGGGGCCAGTTCACGGTCCCTCAGACCATTTTGGGGGGCCGGAATATAGTTTTTAAAAAAAAGTTTTACTTTGGGGGTCGATACGATAATGGCGATACCCAATTTATATAGTTTTTTCATGTTGAAGCGCTTTTTTTAAAATAAAGTTTTTATTGTGTAAAATATTTATGTATTGCTTTCTTCTGATGGCCATAACATTTTAATTTTTCCCTATACAGAGCTGTGTTAAGGAAATTTTTTTTGCGTGATGAACTGACCCTTTTTACTTGGCGTCACATTTATATGGCTTTTGGATTGCTTTTTATTTTATTTTTCGTGTTTCCTTTTTTTTTTCTTTTTTTTTTTTTTCTTTTTCACGTTTACCCACAGGGGATTTGTATCGGTGTACAACAGCGTTGCGGTCACTCACCATGACAACATTTGTAGAATTCCCAATGCTGACCACATTTGTTATAGATTCCAAACTCTCCCCGATGGCAAGTCTTTTTGAGCAGTAATTCAGGGATGGGGGCCAGGAATAGATAACCACTAAACTAGACAAAACTTGTCATCTGGGAAAACTGTGGAATCTATAACAAATGTTGGGCCGACATTGTGAGCTCTACTAACGCTATCACCCAGCTTTCCCCGACACCCGAAAAGCTAACATGCAACAGGGACTGGGAAAGCTCAGTACAATCCATAATAATTACAGGGCTTCGAAAAAAGTAGTTACCTCTGTCCGACCAAGTTGGCTCCTGTCTCACGGCTATCCGGACTCAGGCACTCGGGGAGGGGGGCTTCTGCCTCACCTCACAAGGGGGCTCTGCCCTGACACAGCATAAGGAGGGGGGCTCCTGCCCTGAACACAGCATAAGGAGGGGGGGTCCTGCCCTGACACAGCATAAGGAGGGGGCTCCTGCCCTGACACAGCAATAAGGAGAGGGGGGCTCCTGCCCTGACCCCAGCATAAGGAGGGGGGCTCCTGCCCTGACACAGCAGCAGGGGGGGGGCTCCTGCCCTGACACCGCATCAGGAGGGGGGCTCCTGCCCTGACACCGCATAAGGAGGGGGGCTCCTGCCCTGACTAACAAGGGGGAGGGGGGCTCCTGCCCTGACACAGCATAAGGAGGGGGGCTCCTGCCCTGACTCACAGGGGGAGGGGGGCTCCTACCCTGACTCACAGGAGGAGGTGGGCTCCTGCCCTGGGCTCACAGGGGGGAAGGGGGCTCCTCCCTAACTCACAGGAGGAGGGGGGCTCCTGCCCTGACTCACAGGGGGAGGGGGGGGCTCCTGCCCTGACTCAGGGGGGGGGGGGGGCTCCTGCCCTGACTCACAGGGGGGAGGGGGGGCTCCTGCCCTGACTCACAGGGGGAAGTGGGCTCCTGCCCTGACTCAACTGGAGGGAGGGGGGGCTTTCCCGCCCTAACTCAGGGGGGGAGGGGGGCTCCTGCCCTGACATTGGGAGAGGGGGCTTCTGCCTTGTCTCTCCTGTGGCGGAACTCTGTGTTGGAGGGTGGGTGCGGGTTTCTCTGAAGGGACGGGAGGTGCCTGAGTGCGGAGGGCGGACACTCCAGATCTCACTCACAGGTACCTCCCATAGTTGTAAGTATCCGCCTCCGTCACTCAGGCACCTCCGTCCTCTGCAAAAGCCCGCACCCCACCCTATTCCACATAAACGTTGCGTTTCGCGCCCCCACGTCACCCGTCACCGCCCACAGCCCTCCCATAGTATGGGTGAAAGAGTGTCCGCCCTCCAATCAATCACTTACAGGGGGCCAGCTTAGCTATTGATTTTTAGCAGGGTCTTTGTGGACTGCGGGCCGGATAAAAGTCCTCGGCGGGCCGCATGCGGCCCGCGGGCCGTAGTTTGAGGACCCCTGGATTACACATTTCAATTTCTTCTCAACCTCACTCAGTCTCATCTCTTTTTGGGCCACATGAAATATATCCACACAACACCCTTTGACTGCCTTCAGTCTAGAAGTCATACAACTGGTAACTTTCTGAACATAGAGAGAGTGGAAACTCTAAAACTGTGGAGAATTTTTTTTTTTTTTTTTTTAAAACCATAGGGGGTTTCTTTATTTGCATTTTTCCCTTTTTTAACATTTGGAAATATAAAAATTTTTTTTTTCAAAAAATTTTAAAGACTACCAAATTGGATATTTTCCCATTTAACTTTGCGGGGGTTTATTAAGTAAACTCAGTGTGAAGCTTGATGTAGAAGGAACTATAATATTCCAAATTGCGCTTCTCTGTAGTATCTTAAAGGGATTTTCTAACCACAATGATTTTTTTTTTTAAAATGTGGGAAAGAAAATGAAGACTATTCCCAAAAAAATTTCCCTATTTGTTTTTTGTTTGTTCAGGAAAAAAAAAAAAGATTTTGTCTACTGCTAGTGTACAAAAATTTTTTTTCTAAGTTATGAATTTTTATTCTGAAGTTTCTTTGTGGTCGGGTGAAACGAAAGGGTAAAACACCCCCTTTAACCCCACTGGCGGGGAAAAATTTTTCTTCTGGGAAACAAATTTATTTTTTTTTTTAAACTTTTTTATTTTTTCCCATTAAAATACCCCTTTTTTTTAAGGGGATCTGGGGCGCATATTTTCTTGAAAACTTTCCTGCTGAAATATATTGCTCTTTAATGCACCCATTAAAAATTTTTCCTGTGTTGTTTAATTTCGCATTGCTTTTCTTTTAACTACAAAAGTTAAGGTTTTGCAATGTAATACCCCCCTTTTCCCGGAAAATTTGTTAAATTTTTTAATTAAATATTGCCAAAACCCATCTATTGTATTTCTTTGGGCATGCCTTATGTTTAAAAATGAAAAATAAAAATTGTAAAAAAAAAAAAAAAAAAAAAAAAAGGAAAATTTGCATAAATACAAGAAAAAAAGGGAAAAAAGGCTGGGGAAGGACGCTGTAGAAAGAGCCCTACCACTCAATGTCTCAATGTTCTTTAACCCCTTAAGGACCCAGCCAGTTTTGGCCTTCCTGACACAGCCCTTTTTTTTTGAAATCTGACCCGTGTTTAATTTATGTGAGAAAAAACTTTTTGACACTTTTAACCCATTCAGTGATTAAAAGATTGTTTTCTCGTGACACATTGTCTTTTAAATTGTAAAAAAATTTTTTTTCCATACAAAACCTTGTTTGTTTGTGGAAAAAAAAAAATCAAAAATTTTATGAAAATTTTTAAAAAAAATTTGGGGAATTTTTAAAGTTTTCAAAAAATTTTTTGCGTTTAAGACAGGGTAATTTTTTCACCACAAAAAAATTTATAAAATAGATCTACCATAAAAGTTTTTCCCTTTTGATTGGGATCCCTTTTTTTTTTAAAGTCTTTTTTTTTTTTTTTAAAGACCATAGAGGGGTTAGAAAATTTTTTAGTTTAAATTTTTTCTCACATTTTTTAAGAAAATTTGCAAATATACATTTTTTTTTTTTTTGGGGCCACTCCCAGTTCTGGAAAGTGGCTTTTTAGGGGGGCCCTACTTTTTAGATTTCCCCCCTTTTAATTTACGCCATTGAGAAACTAGGCCCCTTAACTAAATTTTCAACTTATTTTTGGAAGTTTTTATAACCCCTTCAGGGTATTTTAAGAAATAAAGCCAAAGTGGAGGTGAAATTTCCAAAAAATTTTTCTTTTTTTTTTTCAGATTTTCAAAATCCATTAAATTTACTGGAATACAGTAAATGTTTAACTAGGGGAAATCAACTTAATATCAATTCCCCGGATTTTTTGCCGTTTTTAGGATATCCCATATGGTGGCCCCTAGTGCATTATTTGGCTCACCCCCTAAGCCCCAAAAAAGGAGGAGCCCAACTATACTCGGGGTTTTCATTTTTTAATACGAATTTTTTTTTTTTAGGCGCCATTTCAGGTTTTGGGGGGCACCCTAAAGTGGGTAAAAATTTAAAAAACACCCCCAAAAAAAGAACCCCATATTGGAAATCACCCCTTAAAGGAAAAATTTTTCCGGGGTGCTTGAGGAAATTTTAACCCCCCCAGGGGATTCCAAATTTTTTTTAGCATAACGGGGTGAAAAATTTTTTAAAAAAATTTTTTTTTCAATAATCTGCAATTTTACTTTTAAAAAGTTTCATATTAACAAAGGGAAACCCCGGGGAAAAAAAAAAAAACCCCAAAACTTTGTTTTGCAATTTCTTCCAAGTTCGGCAAAAACCCTTACATGGGGTGTTTAAACCCGCTGTTTGGCGCCCCCTGGCAGGGCCGGAAAATAAGGGGGGGAGCGCTATTTTTTTTGGGTTTTTGGGAAAGCAGATTTTGGTGGGGCCATTCCGGGGATTTTCAAAGGCCCCCAAAAGTAAACCCGAAAAAGGCGAAAACCCTTTCCCGAAGTCGCCCCATTTTGGTTTTAACACCCATAGGGAAACTCACAGGGGTTTTACTGTGCATTTTTTTGGGGTGCACAGGGGTTTCCCCTAAGTTTTTTTTTTTTTTTTTTTTTGCATTGGGGCAATGAAAAATGGGGGGGGAAAAACGGTTCGGGTCAATTTTTTTTTTGAGTTTTTAATTTTTTTTAGCATTTTGCCCCCTGGGATGTAAAAAATGTGATAACTTTACTATTTGGGGTTTTGGAAAAATTAACAATTTATAAAAAGTTTTATATAGTTTTTTTTGTTTTTTTTAATTTTACACAGTTAGAAAGTCTATAAAAAATTTCTTTTTTATGTTGCCTATTCTGACAAACCCTAAATTTTTTTTTTTTGCTGTGTGGCAGGCTTTTTGTAAAGGGCTTTTTTTTTTTTAGGGGTAGTTTGAAGTTTTTTAAATGGTTAAACCCTTATGGGGTTTTCATTTAAAAGCTATGTTTTATTAAAGGTTTTTTTTTTGGATTTTTTGAACAAAAATCAACAGCAAAAATTTTTGGAAATGTTTTTTTTTTTTTTTTTATTGCGGTTTACTGTACCCGGGATAAAAAATGACATGGAAACTTTTTCTCACAAAAGGGGTTTAATACGAATTTCACCGATACCCAAATTTTTAAAATTTCTTTATGTTTTAATGCTTTTTTTCAATAAAAACACTTTTACCAAACCCGGAAAATACTTTTTTGCATTTGCCCCCCAAATCCCGGGGGAGCCAAATTTTTAAATTTTTTCCCGTGTTGGAGCTGTGTAGGGACTTGTTTTTTTCAGATGAGTTGACTTTTTATTGGTTCTTTTTTGGGGGGAAAAAGGGTTTTTGATCGCTTTTTTAAAAACCCTTTTTTTTGGAAAGGGCCCGGGGGAAGAAAAACTGCAAAACCTAGTAGTGTTTTTTTTATTTTTTTAAAAGGGTCACCGGCAGTATCCCTGATAAATTTGGGTTTACTCTTTGGGTCGGGAAAATTATGGCTTACCCTTTTTTTATTTTTTTTTTTTATGTTAAGCACTTTTTAAAAAAAAAAAGTGTTTTTTTTGGTTGGGGTAAAACAAAATTTATTGGGACCTATTTTTCTGAGAGTATACATTTTTTATTTTTTCCCTATACAGAGCTTGTTAAAAAGGACTTTTTTGCGGGGGTGAACTGACGTTTTAATTGGGGACCCAAATTTGGCTTTTTTTTGGAGTTTTTGATCGCTTTTTTTCCAATTTTTTGTTTCCGCGGGAAGGAAATAATTTTTAATTCTGTGATTGTTTTTTTTTTTTTTTTTTACGGCCGGGGTTTTACCCCTAAGGGGGTTTAAAAAAACCTGACAGATTTTTAGGGCAGGTCCCTTTCGCCCGCCCCGATACCCCCAAAAATTTGGGGAATTTTTATTTTTTTTGATCGTTTTTGGGGCGGGGTTGGGAATTTTTAAAGGGGAAAAAGGGCCGGTTTTTACGTTTTTTTTAATTTTTTTTTTTCGTGTTTGTGGTTTTTCTTCACTTTTTTTTTACTTTTTTTTTATTTTTTCACATTTTTATTTTACTTTTCCCCCTAGGGGATTTGAATGAGAGATCTTTAGATCTCTCATTCAATAGGTATCTGTGCACAGCTTGTTGCTATGGACTGGTTCCTATGGTAACTGTCAGTACACGATGCCGGGCCATGCCCACAGGGCCAGGCCGGGCCTCGTGACGTCACAGAAAACCCGGAAGGCATTCTCTGCCTTCCGTGCTGTCTGTCTGAGGGCAGGAGCTGTACGGATCGTCGATCCTTGCGCTGCTGGCGCCCGACAGAGACGCAGGAGGAGATCGCTCCTCCTGCGTCTCTCTTAGTTATTGCGACCCGATCGTCGCGATAATTAAGGGGTTAACCGCCCACCCCCCTCCCCCCCCGGAGCGATCCGGGGTCGGGGCCGACGCTGCGGGATGTCAGCTGTAATATACAGCTGACACCCCGCGCCGATCGCGCGAACTCTGCTTTAGAGTTCGCGCGATCCTCAGGACGTATCCATACGTCCAGGTGCGTGAACCCCCAAACGACCTGGACGTATGGATACGTCTAAGGTCGTTAAGGGGTTAAGAAGAGAGATAACTCAACCTCTGTACCTTAGCCTGCTGATAAGGCCTGCCAGAGGAAAAGACGTTTCATTGATCCACAGGAAAGCTATGACATCTCGCCAGGAAGAACCTGCCCACTTGGCAAGCGTACAATGTTCTTACATTAGCTACTTCTTGACCAGACACATTTTTTTTTTCTTTAGTGCTGTGAAACATAATGCTTTACAGTATTTATATATACACACATATATATATATATATATATATATATATATTATAATATATATTAATAATACAGTGAGATCTACTGTAAAAATTACATTAAAAATAAAGCATTATGTATCACATAATAATTATATATTTGTGTATATATGTATAATCACTTTCAATTTTTATAAATATCAACATTGACTCTAAAATAAGTTTTGTAATTGTGTCACTGTTTTTCTGTAGATGATAAATAGTTATAAAGTCCTCAGGGAAGAGGTACATAGTTAGTAAGGCCGGGAAAAAGACAGAAGTTCAGCCTATAGTCCTATAGTGTTGATCCGGAGGAAGGCAAAAAAAATCCCACGAGGTAGAAGCCAATTGTTTTCATTTTAGGAAAAAAAATCCGTTCCGACTCCAGTCTGGCAATCAGAATAAATCCCTGGTTCAACGACCCTTCTCCAGAATCCTAGTCCCTGTAACTTGTTATACGATTACACTCTAGAAATGCATCCAAACCCTTTTTGAATTCCGTTCGTGAATTCACCATGACAAGTTCATCTGACTCTCTGTTCCACAGTCTCACTGCTCTTACTGTAAAGTAAAGAATCCCTTCCTATGTCTATGTAAAAAACTTTCTTTCCTCTAGACGTAGAGGATGCCCCTTTGTTCTAGATACAATCCTGGGAATAAATAGATCTTGGAAGAGATCTCTGTTGACATTTGATATATTTAAACATATGTATTATGTCCCCCCGAAGCCGGCTTTTCTGTAAGCTAAATAACTCCAATCTTGCTAATCTTTCTGGGTACTGTAGTCCACCCAGTCCTTTCATTACGTTTGTTGCCCGCTTTTGAACCTGTTTAATCTCTACAATGTCTTTTCTGTGCACTGGTGCCCAAAACTGTATACAATATTCCATGTGTGGTCTGACCAGTGACTTTATAATGGGAGAATAATGTTCTCAACGTGTCATCTATGCCCCTTTTAACACACCCCATTATCCTGTTTGCATTGGCAGTTGCTGCCTGACACTGGCTGCTACAATTAAGTTTACTGTCCACCAAGATCCCCAAGCCCTTCTCCATTTCACTTTTTCCCAGTGTTTATCCATTTAACAAGTAATCATGGAATGGATTTTTCCTTCCCATGTGCATAACCTTGCATTTATCTATGTTAACCCTCATCTGCCATTTCTCTGCTCAGGCCTCTAACTTATTCAGATCCTTTTGTAATAAAACATTATCCTCTTTTGTGATGATTACTTTATAGAGCTTAGTAACGTCTGCAAAGATTGATATTCTACTGTGCAATCCATGTGTAAGATCATTAGTGAAAATATTAAAGAGAATAGGGCTCAATACTGACCCCTGTGGTACCCCACTAGTAACAGGGATCCCGTCTGCGTATGTAGCATTAATCACCACCCTTTGTTTCCGATCACTTAGTTACTTACCCACTTGCAAACATTTTCCCTCAGTTTTCATTTTACTTACCAACCTTATATGTGGAACAGTATCAATTGCTTTAGAAAATAGAGATATTTGACATCCAATGCCTCACCCCAATCCATTCTAGAACTAACTTTCTCATAGAAACTGATAAGATTAGTTTGACAGGACTGATCCTTCATAAGCCCGTGCTGGAATGGAGTTATACATTTATTTTCAGTGAGATACTCCAGGATAGCATCTCTTAGAAAACCTTCAAACATTTTACCTACAACAGAGGTGAAACCTACCGGCCTATAGTTTCCAGGATAACTTTTTGACCATTTTGCGTCGGCTGACACTTTGAGAGAGCGCCAGCAGACGCAAAATGACAGTAGGTCATTGCTGTTGTGTGTCTATCCCCGCTACCCCTGTATGTGCACTAATACAATAAAGCCAAAGAAAACAAATGGCGAGTGCCGCAGACTTCTCTTCTGTTTTGAAACATGCATGTACTTTACTTTTTTATTTACTTACATCTACATCATGATTTTGCTTTTGTTACAAAGCTTGTGCTTCATAATTATATATTTATAGTGTTTCTGTTTGTAGAACTAATATATATCTGCATCGTAAATGTCCAGTAACATTTTAAGCACGTGTTCCTGAAATCTGTAACTATCACCTACTTTTTAAACAGAGCCATAACAGGGCATCTACAGAAGTTCACAGGGTCTTACAGTATACCCTTGTGCCTCTGAATTTATACATAAGTTTTTTTCAGGTTATATATTAATCAGATACAAAAAGAAAAAATAATGTCATGTTTCTCTGCATTCCATATTCATAAGCTCTATGCACCTTTAAACATTATGAGGAAACTGTAGGAGGCAAATCTGACATCCAAGAAAAATCCCTCAGGGTATTGGTGGTAGAAACAGGTTTAGTGTGAAAAAGAAGTCTCCATAAAGGTAGGGGCCCAAAGAGGTGGTCTTCGTTGCTTCAGATATTCATAAGAACAGATGTTAGATTTTTAATAAGGTAGATGTCTACAAATGCCTATCCATTACTAAACAGCCTTCATCTAAGATTTAATTCATAAGACTCTGGAAGAGATCTTTATAGAAAAGCGGGGGTCTATAACTTACTCCCCAGTCTTTGTAGTCTTTAATCCTCCAATGTTTGGAGGATGATTATAGATTTGAAGTTCCTCAGCACCTTATATGTTTACTAAAGTGTGGTATGCTGTAGCCACATTCCTGACAACTTGAGGTAGGTAGGGGCTATATACAGACAGATAGGTAGGGGCAGACTGCCCGGGAGCCGAGCTGCGAGGGAGCGTGGAGCTGGTGAGTAAGTGCTTTCTTATTTTATTTATTTTTTTTTTAATATTAATGAATCCTGTCCTGCCTGCATATAGCCCCTACCTACCTACCTGTCTGTATATAGCCCATACCTACCTACCTGCCTTTATTTTGCCCTACCTACCTTCCTTCCTGTATATAGCCCCTACCTACCTGCCTGCCTGTAAATAACCCCTACCTACCTGCCTGTATATAGCCCCTACCTACCTGCCTGCCTGTATATAGCCCCTACCTACCTGCCTGCCTGTATATAGCCCTACCTACCTGCCTGCCTGTATATAACCCCTACCTACCTGCCTGCCTGTATATAACCCCTACCTACCTGCCTGCCTGTATATTGCCCCTACTCCTTATATAGCCCTACCGCCTGCCTGTATATAACCCCTACCTACCTGCCTGCCTGTATATTGCCCTACCTATCTATCTGCCTGCCTGTATATAGCCCATACCTACCTGTCTGTATATAGCCAATACCTACCTGCCTGTATATAGCCCATACCTACCTACCTGCCTCTATATTGCCCATACCTACCTGCCTGCCTGTATATAGCCCATACCTACCTGTCTGCCTGTATATAGCCCTACCTACCTGTCTGCCTGTATATAGCCCATACCTACCTGTCTGCCTGTATATAGCCCATACCTACCTGTCTGCCTGTATATAGCCCATACCTACCTGTCTGCCTGTATATAGCCCTACCTGCCTGCCTGCCTGCCTGTATATAGCCCTACCTGCCTGCCTGTATATAGCCCCTACCTACCTGCCTGTATATAGCACCTACCTGCCTGCCTGTATATAGCCCCTACCTACCTGTCTGTATATAGCCCAACCTGCCTGCCTGTATATGGCCCCTGCCTACCTGCCTGTATATAGCCCTACCTGCCTGCCTGTATATAGCCCCTGCCTACCTGCCTGTATATAGCCCCTACCTGCTTGCCTGTATATAGCCCCTACCTGCCTGCCTGTATGTATATAGCCCCTACCTGCCTACCTGCCTGTATGTATATAGCCCCTCCCTACCTGCCTGCCTATAGCCCCCCTAAAGCCCTGCCTGCCTATATGTACCCACTATAGCCTCCTCAAAGCCCTGCCTGCCTATATATAGTCCCTATAGCTTGCTCTATGCCCTGCCTTCCTGTATGGGCCCCCTATAGCCTACCCTAAGGCCTGCCTGCCTACATATATGGCCCTATAGCTACCTAAACCCTACCTTCCTACCTATATGGCCCCTATACCCTGCCTGCCTGTCTACATGGGGCCCTATACCTAAACCCTGCTTGACTGCCATTATGGGGCCCTATAGCTTCCTAAACCCTGCCTATGTGGGGACCCTATTGCCTACCTAAACCTGGCCTATCTGGGGCCCTCTATAGCCTGTGTAAACCCTGCCTGCCTAAATGGACCCCATATAGCCAGAGGGGCAGGGAGTGAGGTGCTGGAAAAGTGAGGCTTCTAAGATATTTGTGTCTTAATTTGCAGGGACAAGTGGCCAGGAGAAGTCGTCATGAAGGTCTGGACGGATGTAGAACAAAAGGGAAAGTCAATGACTCGTCAGAGAAACATCACCTGTGAGTCACAAGATGTAAATACACTGTAATAATTTATAAGTCTACAGAGCCTGTGTACACTAGTATATAGCACTATATGATCACTGTATGGTGGTACTATTGGTCTTTGTGTACTGATCAGTAATACTGTAGGGTATTATTCAGTCACTATGTGGTGGTAATTTGTGGTTGTGTTCTGGTGGTATAATCAGGTCCATATGTAGCAGTGTTATTGGTAATGTTGGTTTTGGTATAGTTTGGTAGCAGTATGATAGTGAGAAGTATGGTGAGGTTATTTGCTCCTTGTATTATCTACATTATCGAACTGCATGGTCTGGTAAATGTTCGTGGTCGGGGAGGCGGGCGAGGGGGGGGGAGCGGGAGGACAGGGGGCCCCATCCAAAAGTTTGCTATGGGGCCCCGGCTTCTCTAGTTACACCCCTGCTTGTATCCTAGGACATGTGGAGGATTACCTTTTGTATACAATAAAAAAAATTGTGGTGGCGCGAATAGTATTTATGGCATGTAAAGTTATTGCTCAGAAATGGTTAGACACAACCCCTCCCACAGTGACTGAATTTATAAGCAAAGTAAATTGGGTAATTTCCCTGGAGAACGATATTTACAGGAAGAAAGATGATATTGGAAAATGTGACAAATTGTGGTCTAAGTGGCTGGATACACCTTGTCTACTACTTGGTATATCATAAAATTAGGGATGAGGTGGGATCTCTGGCACTGGTGGAGACTAACTTGAGTAAGCCTTATGGGCTACTTATCTAAGTTGCATTTTACCTACACTTGAATTTGATTGTGCACGATACAATATGGGCTAATATTCTGTAAGGGAACAAAGGGGTTTTTCTAGATTTGTACGTTTGTATTACCTAGTGAATTTTTTTCTATATTCAAATGCGGAAAAAAATTAATAACAAATATGTAATAAAAAAACAAACAAACCCTGTGGTTCCTTTGAATGGTGGAGAAATATACAAAGATGGACATCTGTGGTTTAACTCAGCTGATTCTGTTAACTACAGATGCCGTTAACTACAGATGCTAAGTTTGGGGAGCAAACTTAGATAAAATTCCCTGAAGTTCACAGAAGAGGTTAAATGTCATCGAATCAGAGTCACCTCAGAACAATTCAGTTAGCCCTCCACTATTCTGAAAATCTACTCTGAAGAAAGACAATAAGGATAGGAGAAGATAACATGACTGCTGTCCATAACATGAACAGAAAAGAAGGCACTCGATCACAGGTTCTTTTCAAAGAAGTGGGAATGATTGTACTATGGGCAGAAAAGAACCTCACCCATTTGCCAGCGGGCCACATAGGTGGGTCTCTGTATACAGTAGGTCTCCGTCTGAGCCAAAGCCAGGTGATGCCTGAGGAGTGGTCTCTGATTTCAGAAATATGCTGCCAGATCTTCCAGATGTGGGGAGTGCCAGAGGTGAACCTCATGGTTATGAGATTCAATGCCAAGTGGAGAAATTATGCCCTCTATACAAGGAGGACAGTCCCTTGGCCATGAATGCATCGCCCATACCATAGATGTTCAAGCTGATGTATATTTTTCCAGTGTCTATGATACTAATGGTATTCACGAAACTCAGACAAGACAAGGCCATGGTAGTAACCATCATACCGTTCAGGCCAAACAGGTCATTGTTCACACAACTCTTACAGCTGAGTTGGTTCTTGTATTGGAAGCTGCCCCCAAGGCAGACCCTGGTTTTCAAGAGGCACAAACTCTGATGGGACATGGAGATTCAACCTGACGGCCTGGAGATTGTTGGCCCACTAGACAGGAAGCAGGCATATCTGGTCCTGAAGTCGCTGTCACAATCCAGAGTAGACTTCACAATAAGGGATGTGCCTGAATTAGGAGACCTGCTGTTCAGAGAAAAATGTGGCTGGTCCAGACCTCCACTTTTTTGAGTGTAGACTTCCTGAAAGATGGTCTGGATAGAGGCCTACACCTGTCTACTCTGAGGATATAGATTGTAACTGCTTGTTTGGGCTGTTCCTTTTTTGATGTATCCCCTGGCGCTTGTGGCTATCCTACTCGTTCACGTCTTTGGAAGCTTCTGAAGATAGCCTTTAAAGACTCTGAAAGAGTAAGACCCACAGCCAGTGTGATCTGTCAGTTGTACTCAATGGCCTGGGTAAACCTCTATTTCATTTATTTCCGATTTTGGGAGAGGTCTCCTTTGGATAGTCTGTTTAGAGCATGAAAACCCTCCCAAAGTGTTACTACTTGCTAAGTCCCCGTTGGTTGTGCTGCTGGCTAACAGAAATCTGCATTCCCTTAGTCCTACCAGAACAGATATCCCAATCTTCCTTATCTCTTTATAATAAACACACGGCATGCTGATCATCCAGCTATTTAAAGGAGCAGCAGCAGTCAGATAATTAATGGACGCTTCTGTCCTGATTAAAAGTTTAATCTGTGCTACCATTTCACAGGTGTAATGAGACCCCCGTTAGTTGTGCTGCTGTTAGCGCTAAAAGAAGACAAGTTTTTCCTAGAAATCAATACTTAGGCCCCATCCTCATCACATTACTTATTCCCTTTTGTGGGGTTGCTCAAGATTCTTTTTTTTATTTTTTATGTGCCTTATCATTATTAATTTTATTAACTACATGTATGTAACATTAAATTTTTCACATTCAGAAAATATTTTATTAATAAACAGAGCAATATATCAAGTACAGACTTGGGATATAATAAAAGCCATATGAATGTAAAAGTTGCAAAAAGGAATCAACGATGCAAAAACAAGATAAGTAATATCACAATTACGATAAATGCAAAGACATCAATGTCTAATATAATTAGTATGCTAAGGCTAATTATCAAGTCTAATGCCAATTGCAAGATAAAACAGATAAGAGGGCACTGTAAGCCCTCCTATATCTAAAGCAGAGTGCAGGTAAGTAAAAGGACAAAGACAACACAAGGACAGGCCATTCATACCTTTGCACAATACACCTTCACAACACACACGCAAAACAACAGCAATAAAGAAAAAAAAAGGAAAAAAAATGTAATTGGGGGAGTGTCGGGAGGATAAAAGGAAAAGGGGTAGGACCCCCGTCAGACTATTTAAGAAGTGATTGAAAGACAGAGTGGGGAGTTTTGAAAAAGCGACCAACTAAACCAGGTCTTGCTAAATTTGTCTACCTGTTCAGGAGTTTGAGCAATCAGTTCCTCCATTTTTTTCACAAAACTAATTTTTGCGAACCATTCGTCCATGGACGGAGGAGTAGTTGATTTCCCTTTAGGTGGAATTATAGTTATGGCTGCCTCCAGCAAGTGCCGGAGAAGGGATTTTTTGAATTTACTGATAGTTATGGGAATCATGAAAAGCAGTAGTGCTTCCAGAGTGTCGGGGATTGAGACACCAGTTGCTTCCTTAATTACTTCCAAGACTGAAATCCAAAAGTTTCGTAGTAAAGAGCATCCCCACCATACATGAGACATAGTCCCCCTCTCCTTTCCACATCTCCAGCACAACTCTGAATTGGAAGGGAAGATCTTATGCAGAACAGATGGGACCCTGTACCAACGGGACAGAATCTTATAGCAGGTTTCCTAGTGTTTGGATGCCACCAGTGCTCTATGGGTCATCTGAAAACATTGCTCCCATTGATCGGTGGTGAAGGAAACACCCAAATCATTTTCCCATCTCAGACAAAAGGAGGGGAGTGATCTGGCCTGGCCGGAGAGTAGTAATTTGTAGAAAAACGACAAGGAATGCCTCATGTTAGCAGACGACACTATTGCTTTTTCAAAGGTCATGAGGGGCCTGGTCAAATGATATGTGGACTTGATTTTGTGGAAAAAATTAGAGAGTTGTGCAAATTGGAACTGGGCACTAGCAAGGGCTGGCTTTCCTCCGAGAATGTCATCAAGTGGTCTTAATTTCCCTTCAGAGGACAGCTGACATAGACGTAGAGGAGTTTGTTTTGTGCCACCTAGGAAAACATTTGGCGAGATACCCGGCGGAAAATCAGGGTTGTCCTTGAGTGGCACACAGGGGCCCTCACGGTCTATGAGATTGTGAGAGTTTCTATACGAGTAAATGACGGATAAGGTTTGTGTTATGCAAAATGAGAAGGACGTAACACCGCCCAGAGCAGGAGTCAAGGTCCAGGGGAGAACCGCCACCGCAGTAGAACTTAGATCCTCTGCCAGAGTAACCCACAATTTCCTATGCCTGTCTGAGGCCAGCGCAAGGAAACGTGAATAAGCCGAGGCCAAATAATATAGCCTACAGTCAGGCAAACCCGTACCACCAGCGTCCTTAGGTCTCATGAGCGTGTCATGCACTATTTGTGGCTTCCGATTGGACCACACGAAGGCAGTAAAACATTGCTGGATTTTTTTTCCAAAACAGAGCAGGGATATGTATATGGATTGTTTTGGGAGGATAGACATTTTTTGTAGATTTATTCTGTTGAACCACAACAGTTCTTTTTGTTGCCAGCTATCCAGGTATTTTTGGTTTTATGTAAAAGATGAAGGAAATTTTTTGCAAAGAGCTGCGAGAGATCTGCCGAGATGTGCACCCCCAAATAGGAAATACCCCCTTATGCCATTCGAAAGGAAAATTAGATGTGGGGGGGCCGGGTCCGTGGGGAGATTCATGCCGAGGGCCCCGGGTTTGGAGAAGTTTATTTAAAAATTAGACCAAGTCCCAAAATTTTAATGTCACCCATCGAGTGGGGGGAAAAGGGGATTCAAAATGTAGCCCAAAGGTATTGCAAAAATGCAAAAACATTTATTTCCTGCCCCAATAGTTTTCCCTTTGATTTCAGATTAGATCTGTGGTGCATCAGACTCTCCATTTTAGAAATAGGCAAGGGGGAATGAGGGCTTTTTGCGGTTGTAAAGTTTCTGTGAAAAATTAAAACCCCAGTGCATAATGAGATTAAAGGGCCCCTTTTAGCCCAAAAAAAATAGATACATTTGTCTTTTTTGCAAAAATTTATAGGTTTTGTGATTGGACCAAAAAGCATGGTAGAAAAAAATTTTGGTTTTGTGGTTTTTTCAGTAATATGAAATCCCTTTTTTCCCTTTGACAGGAATGTTCAAGCGCTGATGTTAAGATGATTAGTTCAAAACTACATGCTCAAAAAATTTAAAAGGGGAAAAAAAATTTTAAAAAATTTAGTGTCAATGAATGAAAATTAGTTGCAGTTCTTTTTTTTAAATAGGGAAAAGCATTGAGGCAATAAAACATAAAAATGTCCCAAAGTTGTTTTATTTTTTTTTGCAGGTTGTGTTTAAAGTATGACATTTAAAAAAAAAAAAAAAATATAAAGAGCTGATGTACCCCGGCTTTGAGTAATGATGGGGGGGAGGGGTTTTCTTGGTGTGAAAGGGTTTAAATTCAGCCCCATGCTCTAAGACTCTCCCCTTGCTTGGCTAAAAAATGAGTGCTTGAAAGAACGAGGCTAGTTAAAAAATGGAGTTAAAAAAGGAGAGAGAAATGGTAAAAACCCTTTTTTTTTTAATACTTCAATCTCATTAATTTTTTTTTTCTCTTCCTTGTTTTGCCCGGGATAATGGCAGCTTCAGGGAAATTTTAGCAGTGCACCAATCTGAATATGTATGAACTATGGAGCAAGAGGTCCAGGGTGAATCCCGCTGGACAGAGTGAGCATGTTGCTTCTTGTAGCTGCATTTTAGCCCTGGAGGAGAAAAAATGCGACACTGAGGGCGATTGACAATGAAGAGAAGGTTTGCTACTTTGTAGCAACAGTTGTGGGTTAAATGTTGAGGGTGGAGTTTTGGATCAGTGGGAGGAGCCTGTAGTGGGTTAAAAAAAGGGGGGGAGTTAGTGGACCAAAAAAAGGAAGGGCCCACTTCCCCTTGAGATTCCTAGAAAAATTGCAAGTTGGGTGAAATGCTGGGAATCAGCTCAAAAATGGCAGCCCTGGGGACATGCTTTTCCCTACCCCACGGAAGAGCAGCCCAACTAGAGTGGGGGGATGGGAATGAGGAAAGAAAAAGAAAGTTAGTTTTGTGGGGGATTTATAATGGGAAAAGACGGATAATAATTTGTCGGCAGGACCCCCCAACCGAATGTTTGCTGTCTCTCGGGGGCCCAGGCTTCGGCATGTGGGGGGGGGACGGGTGGATAAATACTGGGGGGGCTGGCGATAAACCAGCTGTTGTGTCCTTTTTGGAACCAATGAAGAATAAAGGTTTTGGGAGGATCCTAAAGAAAAAAATTTTAAAAAAATTGGTCAAGCTAAAGGGAAGGACCCCCAAAGGTTGTGTTTCCGGAAATTTCTGCGGTGCCATGCGTCTGGGAAAAGACAGCGGGGCTCAGGGAGTTAAATGCATGCTGAAATTGGTGTAGGACAGGGGGTTTGGGTTTTAGGCACGGGCTGATTTTTATTGGGGGTCAATTGTTTTTACGATAAAAATTTCACCTGAATGGAAGGGGGGGCTGTGTGGGGGAAAAATTTAGAAAGGGTGCAGGAGTATTTAAACTAGAGTGGGGGGGAGGGCAATATAGAAAATGGGGGTAGTGGTTAGAGAGTGGGAGACTATATCGGGGGTGGGAAGTGGGTGGGGAGGTGGGTGAAGTGGAAAGGAGATCCCTGTGTTGAAAAAGCTTGAAGATATAGGTACCCACAAAATTCATGTAATTCATGCATTACTAAATGTGTAAAAATAATCACTTTTGTCCCTAAAGGTATAATGTTTAAAAATTTGATCAATGAAAAGGGTAATGTATAATCCAATGCCATCTACCGAAGGAGAAGGGTTTTAATTTGATGCCGTCATCTGAAAAGTAACATTTAAAACCCTTTTGTCTACTGATCGGGAAAGTAGATCCATGCGTTAATGAACTGTTTGATACAATCCCAAACCCTGACGGAAAATGTAAAAAATGGGAAGGAACTTAAAAATGTTATTTTACAAAATTTAGAAGTCTTGCAACCAAAAAGGGGAATTTGGGGGCTAGTTGTAGGGGTGTTTGATGTGGTGGTATTGCTGAAACATGGTGGGGCTCCCCGATGATGGGGGGGCAACCTTCAAGGGTTTTAATTTTTAGGAAAGAAGAGAGCGAAAGGGGGGGGAGGAGGTTTGTTTGAAGGGGTGTTGAAGGCAAATGTAAGAGGTAAAAAGGGCGGGAAAATAGTAAAGATTGGAAAATTGTGGGTGGAAAAAAAAGGGGGGTTAAGCAGAAAAAATTATTTTTGGTGTTAACTTAGACCCCGAAATCACTGAGGGGATAGAAGAAAGTGCTAATCAAATGGGCGGGAGACAGGGGTACAGTGATAAAATGGGGGGGACTTCAATTTCCAGGATTGACTGGGGTATGGTTTGCATCGATGAAAAGGGGAAGGGGTTTTCCCCAATTGTTAGGGATAATTTTATGGGGCCGTTTGTGGAGGATCCAACTAGAAGTGTGTCTGTGGGATTGGTCATTTCTAACAAAGAAAACTTGTCGGTGGTCCGGTTTCTAAAAATTTAGGTAAAAGTGACCCCAATATAATTTATTTTAACGTAAAATGGAAAAAAAAAAACAAAGGGGGGGCAAAAAATTTCATTTTAAAAGGGGCCAAATTTTTTTTTATTGTGGGACGAATACGGAATAGATGAGGCAGCTATTACAAATTTGATTAGAAGCCAAAAAGGGGGAGCTTTAATATCTTTGGGGAAAATTTCTGCAAAATTTTATTCTTGGGTTCAAAGAAAGGGGCTAAAAAAAACCAAATGGCGGACTTCGGTTCCCGGGGCGCGATGTAGGAGGCAGGCCCGGAGCTCCCCCTTAAAGCCCCTTACCAGGGTTTCCCCATCACCCGGCCTCAAACGGCCTTTTCAGTGCCCTAAATCCCGAAACCCTTCCCGGTGGGGGGGGGTTTTTTCCCCCCGGGGGCCCGGTCAGATAGCCCCCCAGGCTGGCAGGCGCACAGTTAAAAAGGGGCCCCAACCCCCCCGGGGGCAGAAGGGAGGTTTTTCCCGGAACGGGTCGTTGGTGGAAAACGGCCCCTGAGACGACTCAGACAGGGGGGCAGGTCGAGAGCCCCCAAATCCCCCCGAGGACCCCCCGGGGACAAAGCGACACACGCTAAGGGGCAGCCCCAAAATCTCTCCTTTAACAGATGGAGGGTTAGAGGGAAAAGATCCCCGGTTAGGGTCTCCCGTAAATCCATGGCGGAGGCTGTGGCAAAACTCATAGTTCAGATAACGGATCCTGGGAAACCCCTCCGTTCGTTTCAGCTGAAAAAACGGTGCGTGTCGCTCGCCAATTAATTCCGA